>CM050895.1:7362500-7515000 GCA_027726005.1 Juncus effusus
TTTTGAAACTATAGGGAAATTTTAGGATTAGGAATTTTTGGGAATTTGTATCGAAGTTGGACAAAAAGAAAACTTGATAATTTGTTAAGTTATTTTCTAGTAACTTTTTAGGAAGAATTAGAAGACATAAAAAATATTATTAATTATATAAAAATGATATTAGCTAAATCAATAATTTTTAATTAAATAAGTAATTAAACAAAATTAGTTAAAATAATTATTAATGACTATTTAGTAAATACTAATTAAATTAAATTACTAATACAATTTAATTAAAAAGAACAAGATTAATTAACTAATAAATCAATTAATTACTAATTAAATTAAATAATTATTGAAATTAAATACTACTTAAATTATTAATTATATCAAATAACATAATTATTAAGTTATTAAATAAAATAAAATATATTATATTATATTATATTATATTATTTTATTTTATTTTATATTATATTATATTATATTATATTATATTATATTATATTATATTATATTATATTATATTATATTATATTATATTATATTATATTATATTATATTATATTATATTATATTATATTATATTATATTATATTATATTATATTATATTATATTATATTATATTATATTATATTATATTATATTATATTGTATTATATTATATTATATTATATTATATTATGTTATGTTATGTTATGTTATGTTATGTTATGTTATGTTATGTTATGTTATGTTATGTTATGTTATACTATATTATGTTATACCATATTATGTTATGTTATGTTATGTTATACCATATTATACTATATTATGTTATACCATATTATGTTATGTTATGTTATGTTATGTTATACCATATTATACTATATTATGTTATACCATATTATGTTATGTTATGTTATGTTATACCATATTATACTATATTATGTTATACCATATTATGTTATGTTATACCATATTATACTATATTATGTTATACCATATTATGTTATGTTATGTTATTTATATTATATTATATATTATATTATATTATATTATATTATGTTATGTTATGTTATGTTATGTTATGTTATGTTATGTTATGTTATGTTATGTTATATTATATTATATTATATTATATTATATTATATTATATTATATTATATTATATTATATTATATTATATTATATTATATTATATTACATTAAACTCATATAAACAAATTTCTATAAATCTACTAATTTACATCCAAACACATCATTTTTATATACATCCTAGAGTTTGTATTTATCTAGTATTTGGATTTTGCAAATCCTAATCCCTAGAAATATACTAATACTAATCTAGAAGATTTGGCACATCCAAACAAGCCCTAGGCTCTGTTTGGCACCAGGATAAGATGGGAGTTAATTTTTGTAGGAATAAGAGGTTATCTCTTCTTAATCTCAAATTTTAGAGTGATGTTTGGTAAAATGTTTTTTTTTTTAAATTAAAATCCGTAGGCTCTTTGCGTAGATAAACTTAAAAAGAGTTTTGAGATATTTACAATCCAAACTACAACAACTTAAATAAGATGGAAAAACTAAAAAGAAACTAGAAAGAGGCTAAGAAAAATATCAAGCCCAAAATCCGGCCCACCTTCCAAGCACCTTATCCCCTTACTCCTTCTAAGACAAACCAGACCAAAAAGAATAAAAAGACCAAAAAGAAATCTAACAAAACTCCAATGAAACACTCAAAAAGGAAGAAACCGAAATAAAGAACCAGAGAGCCAAACAAAAACTTAGAAATCAACTATTTTGAGCGGAGAAGGATATTAGAAGTTCCTCAGTCTCCGTATAACCCCAATTTTAGAACCCTCTAATCAGATCCAGCAGTATTGAGTCCTAAAAGTTTAGCTGCAATACCCTTGCCAAATTCGCCAAAGAATCTGCTTCTGCATTTAGGGTCCTTCTAATGTATGTGAAGGTCGGGTCCTTAACTCTTCTCTTCAACAAAATACAATCTTGTGCTCTTTGCACGGCTAGCCAAGAAGATAGAAGTACGTGTTTCACATCCACTTCAGTATTCAGCCAAGACACCATCTCCTGATTATCTGATTTCGTCATTTGCCAACTCCCATCTTCCCACATAATGGCATGAATCTGATTTTGGCGCCTTTTGTTGACCGTCACGGCATGAAAAAAAGCGGTATTTTGATCTCCTTCAAAGGCCCATTGCACATGGGCTCTTTGGGTCCAATAGATACGATTTATTAATAGGCAATTGTTGTACTCCATTTGAACCTAAGCCATTTGTCCACCAATTCTTCTCAGATCAGAAGGGATCATGGCCTGCAACCCTTCGATTTTCTTCTTAAGTTGGCTGAGCCTTGTAGAAAGGTTGAAAGAGTTGACCCTAGCCCAATCTGAAATATTTCTTTTCACCTCCTTGACTTTCTCAATCCATGGTTTATTTGCTGAAGAACGCCAA
The DNA here is from genome assembly GCA_027726005.1 of Juncus effusus. Classification (NCBI taxonomy): domain Eukaryota; kingdom Viridiplantae; phylum Streptophyta; class Magnoliopsida; order Poales; family Juncaceae; genus Juncus; species Juncus effusus. The sequence continues at coordinate 7,364,936 of CM050895.1, forward strand.
CTATTTCCGCACGTATTTTTGAACGATTCTTGAGTGAACCACCATTTCTCTAACTTAAAGGATTTAAGATTCGGCTTGGGTAAGGTTACCGAGCGAAGTAGGATAGGAGTGTGGTCACTATTAAACCGCGGTAGGTGCAACACCATTGCATGAGGATACGCATTCACCCAATTTACATTCGCCATTACCCTATCCAACCTTTGTAATATAAGATCACCGTTGTATCTATGGTTAGCCCACGTGTATGCGGGTCCTTTAAACCCCAAATCCACCAAACCCGCTTGTTGGATCATATCATTAAATCGCAAGGAGTTGTGATTAATACTCGTTCTATTTCCTCCCCATTTCTCGTGTACTCCTCTTATCTCATTAAAATCTTCAAAGGTGCAAAAATTCTCATTTGGTACACAAGCATATCGTTTAATCGCCTCCTAAATAAACGGGTTATTCAAATGATGTGGATCCGCATATACACCAAAAATCATCCAACGTTTCACAGGTTGACCAAAAGAAACCTCCGCCACAATATAATATTTGTTAGTCTCACGCACTTGTACCTTAATCTTATCAGACCACAACAACCAAAGACCACCAGATTGCCCATCCGCCGCTACAACCACCGAGTTTTTAAGAGGGAGAGATGAGATATGATGTGATGAAGTGGAAACGGTACACCGCGTGTCAGAAATGAAGGCGAGATTGGCACGGGTGCAGTGGAGGTATCGAGAAAGGGAACGTAAGGTCTCGGGGCCTCCACATCCCCGAGCGTTCCAAGAAAGAAGATGCATTATTGAAGCGATGGCCCCGTAGGGTCCATCGCCTTGAACTTTTTGTTAAGTGGGTCTAATGCGGTGCTTTTGGAATTGGGAGAAAGAGTATAATCAATATCTTGATCAGTGGAGTTGGGGTTTAGTGGATTATTTGTTTGGAATGGCAGAATCGGGAGAGATGGAGGGTTAGGTGAAGAGAAATTGTCATGAGTTCTTTTAGTTAGCGCGTTATTATCCCCACTTCCTACTGGTTTGATGTTTAAACCGGCTCTTGGAAGGAAGACAGGTTCATTCATCCATTTGCCCAATCTTTTGGTGATTAGGTTTTGCAGCTTTTGTTTGTTCGGCCCGATTGCAGTATTTGCTAGTTGTAATATTCGCCTTTGATCAGGACATGTAGGCACCTCATGTCTTAAACCTCCACAAAGGAAACATAACCTCATCACACGCTCATACACCACATAACCAGCGTATTTCTCCCCTCCCGGTGTAATCATCTCAACTTTGTCCCTCAATGGTTTCGATAGTGGAACCGTAGCCCGAAATCTTGCACATCTCCTTCCGTTTAATATTGTAATATTTGAAACCGATCTTAGCACCCCCACTTTTGCCATTAACTGCTCGAGGCCTTCATCCGATATTAAATCAAAAGGCAAATTATACATTTGTACCCTTGTTTCAAAGCTTGTGATCGTTTCCTCTACCGTTTCTTCCATTGATGTGACTTGTTTCATAGCCACGACATCCTTACGAAAATGCCAAGGACCATTCACTAGAACCGTCTCCATTTCCTGCACCTGAACAAACTCTGCCAAAAAGAGATTCATTCCCACCATTTTGATCGATGTAGCCGGGTCTACATTCCACGCACAGCTCTCCTCATAGAACGGCCTATCCGAAATTACTTTAAGCAGCACCATAGAATCCTACTTCCGACTAACCATCCCTGAGTTCGATAGAGTCACTGCTAACTCATTCCCTTCTGTAGGCATATGCAAACCCGCAAGCTTCATTATCAATTCCTCATCCGCTTCGGATATGAGCCATTCTCTGTGGGCGATAGATGGAAGCCTCATTGTACTGGTTCCATGCATGAAAAGCGATTCCCGATTCTCCGAACAAAGCCGATGGGTTGTTGTGTATTTCCATTCTTATGATTCCTTGGGGTGGTAGAAGAACCATGGAAAGTTCATGAAGTGAGAACAATTTATATATATCCGGTACCCCACCGAGTTGGTTCGCCAGCAAATGAGCAATTTTAGCTCTGGAGTGTTGATTAACCATTGTTATTACTACATATTCACTTAATTCTTATACTAGTTGGCGGTGTTCGTCAGAGTCTGGGATTACGATATGCCGTCGCCATGGCCTTTCATTCGGAACATGGGGTGGATTCATCTTTGGATTGAGTAATCTGGTGATTATTTGTGGGAGAAGAGTAAGGGAAGTATGGAGAGGAGGAGGAGAATAGGAAGACCGGAGATAGAGATAGTGAGAGGAAGGGACTATGGGAAGAAGGGGGGAGTCATGGCTCATACGCCATTAGAGGGGAGAAAGACGCCGGACACAATCTTATTATACGTCTAAAAACTTTTGAAGAAGCTGGCTTTGAAAGAGGGGTTTGTTTGGTAAGATGTTAAGAATTAAAATTGAGATAGTATTGAATATAAAAAGAAAATATTTATAAATGACAAAAGTGCCCTTATGAGTTATGTATGGAAAGTCTCAGTGTATCTGCATAAAAAATTTGTGTAACTAAAAATAAAATCTTGATTAATCCTAAATATCATAAAGATCTTTACTTTATTTGCCAAAAAAATTGTGTTTCTAAGGTCTCGTTTGGTATCATTGCCGTTTTCTGTTTTCTGTTTTTTTTCTCCAGAAAAAAAACAAAACGTGTTTGGCAAAATGCCTCTGTTTTCATTTTTTTCTATCCAAATGGCAAAAAATAAACAGGATTTTGGAAACAAGAAAAAGTTGTTTCTTCTTTTCTGTTTTTCACTGCCAAACATATAAATGTCCGAAACCACACGAAAATAATATGATAACACTAAAAAAGAATATGGACCTTGAAATATTGTATTGCGCTAAAAAAGGTAAGTTGGCGTAAAAAATAGTATATTCATATTAAAAAGGAATTTTGACCGTAAAACTTTATATCCACTAAAAAATGTAAGCTAACACTAATTAAAAATCTTGACCATGAAACTTTATATTGCAGTAAAAATAAAATAACTTACCACTGAAAATAATATAATGATACCGAAAAAGGTTTATTAATACTGAAATCTTTATATTCACACTGAAATGGTATATTGACACTAAAAAAAATATATGCCGATATTAAAAATGATATATTAACATTTTTAATACTAAAATGATATATTGACATTGAAAGTGTTATATTGATACTAAAAAACAATATTTTAATATATTAAAAACAATATATTTTCACTGAAAATAGTATATTAACACGGAAAATAATACATTGATATTGTAAATGGTAGATTGACACTAAATACTCAATATATTGGCATTGAAAACATCATATTAACTCTAAAAATGATTCCTGAAAATAGGATATTAATACTCAATAATGATAAAACAACATTATAAACGGTACATTGATATTGGAAATTATATATTGGTATTTAAAACGGTATATTAACGCTGAAAATATTATGTTGATACTATAAACGGCATATTAGCGCTGAAAACTTAATATATTGCCGCTGAAAATGTTATAAATATACATTTGATAAAATAATAACTAGGAAAAATATTATCGGTTTTAAAAACAAAAAACAGTTTTTTTGAAAACAAAAACAGGAAAACAGAAAACTGATTTTTGTTTTTAAAAAACGAAAAACAGAAAAACGGAAATGATGTCAAACGAGCCCTAAAAAAATTATTTTCCAGTCGATAATTAGGATTATACAAATATATAATATTATATTAAAAATTATGAAACTTAACAATGTCTCTTAGTTGATTTTATTTTGCATAAAGGTCTTGCATTATCTCAAAAATTACAACAAAATTCTTACATTTCTATTTTTTCAACTAATTCTTCTCCATTAATATTTTACCATTATCATAACCCCCATTCTTTAGTATCATTTTTCTTTCTTACTCCTTGCAATAAAAAGAATAGTATCATTTTTCTTCATTATCCTCACACACAAGCATAAGCATCATTCTTCCAATCAAATATGAAAATGAGAAACTAATTACAAGTGATTCAATCTATAATTAAATCATGATTGTATAAATAATTTATGAAAAAACTGAAGATGAAATCATGAAATTTGACTCATGTCTTTGATTTCAATTGGAAGAGGAATAAGAACACAGACAATCACACATGGCACACCCGTAAATCCAGTCATTTCCCCAAAGTCGCTTGCCTGACTTAGCAAATTGATGCAACTTGTTGAGCTGAGAAAAAGTAGTGAGATCAACCTCAACGCCTCTCACTCTATCAGACATTTCATCCAACATGTCTTGCAAAGTGGATATGAGGTATGTCTCATTCTAATTCAAAGCATAACAATAGAACTATATCTTAGACACCAAATTTAAAGAAGACACCAAATTTCTTCCTTGACAGGCCTAAATTGGAAGCTCAATTGACAATGGCGGACTCAAATAATGAGAAATCGAGAAGATAACCCACACATCATCACACACACAAGCACTCTCACTCTTGCACACAACAGTATAAAAAGCTCAAACGCACACTAGCGCACACATGGAGAGATAAGAACACACACCACCCACACAGACCCGGTTTCATGCACTCAAACTAAACATATTCAATCATCAATCGTGATCTCAAACTGAAGAGAATGAAATGGAGAATTTATTAGTATGATTTATTTAAAGATAAAATAAGAATTATCAAGAGATATTTGGATTTGAGAGAGAAAAAAAAAAGTATAGAAAGAAAGTATATGAGGTTTGGGGAAGATGAGATGATGTGGCAGAGAGAGAAGGGTCTTGAAAAATAAAAAAATCGGAAGAGAGAGGAGATGGAGTTAAATTGAGGGTATTTTAGTCTTAATATTGGGGATAAATGAGGAAAAACGCTACCCCTGCTCTGACGTGGGGTAAAAATTGGGGGATTAATTTTGGCTTATTCCTGCTTAACTCTTTCATTTTGTCGTGTGTTTGGCAGAAACAAGAGGAATAAACTGATTTATTCCTGGCTTATCCAGCTGCCAAACGGGAGCTAAAGGGTTTTCTTCATTGTTTTTAGTTTGCATTTTTTATACAATTTTTTGGATTCAGCATCCAAGTGCATGATTTATAATATTTTGATTTCAGATAAATCATGAAGGAAATTGAAGATATTACCAGCTTCTGGCGCAGATGGCCTAATTAAGAAAAAACTGACAATAAAAAGTGGGGTGAATCACCTCGGGCCATCTTTCAAAAAAAAAAAAAAAATGTGTGGTGAATCAAGATCTACAATTAAAAAAGATATCCAATAAAATGGCCCAAAATACAAATTGTTAAAAAAAACCCAAAATATTAGGAAAATGTATAATCCCGGTAAACAAAAGTACAGAAAAAACTCTGACCAGCATTGCATAATTTAGATACCATCTCAACACACCTCTTTTACATGCGACTCAGTTGGGGACAACATATAAAACAGAGAAAACACATCCCAAAAAGTAAGTTCAGAAATGTACTTATCCAAACAAAAGCACCGAAATACTCTCTTACTACCATACTATACTTCATTTACCACCTTAACACACTTCATTTCCCACGATAATAAAATCGATAAATTATCCAAAGCAACATCCCCCCCAAAAACCAAAAAAAAATAAAGTAAGTTAATTAAATAAGCACGAACCTTCCTGGAAGCTGCAACGGCTAATCCCATCCCTAATCATTCCCTAATCCATCTCTCAACCCGCCATTTTGAGATCTCAATCCACCTTCACTTCACTTCCCATCTCATCACATCACATCAACCATTCCATCTCAGTTCTCCGCCCGAATCACCTCCGAGCCTATTTCCGGTGCAGCGGCGATGGAGCCAGTTCAAGCAATGGGCGGCGGCGACACGCCAGAAACGGTTTCTAGTGAGTTTCCGGAAGCGGCGGCGATAGAGCAGCACCTCCCGTCGACGGTTCTGGCCACGATTCTCTCCTACCTTGATATACGTTCGATAGTCTCTGCTTCCGCCGCGTGTCGCGCTCTCCGGGACTCCGCCGCCAGCACGCTTTCATTTCTTCCGGCTTTTCACCTGTTGGTGAGTAATTAGATTTGGACGATTTGGACGGTTTGATTTGGTTGGGTTTTGATTTATTGGGTGTTTTTTTTTTGTTCAGGAATTTGGGCTTGATGTTGATTTTCTGAGGCGATTGTTGCCGCCGAATAGTTCACTGAGAAGCGTGAGGCTCGATTGTAGCCGGCTTGATGATTTGGCGATTCCGTATCTTGTTAGGCCTTCTCTCAGTGAGTTGTATCTTCTCAATTGTGCGAATTTAAGCGGGAGGATTCTCTCTGATCTTGGTGCTAATTGTCGTGATTTGAGGTAATAATCTCGAAAGGTCAAAGCTTTTTGCAAAATCTAACGTTAGATGTTAAGACTTTAAAAATCAAAATGCAGCTGTTATAGTACCAATCAATCTGTAGTTCAATTAACTGCACTTATCTATGATTAAACGATAATTAAATGATTGATGTTTAATTGATTGTTATTTTGCAGGACTCTCTCTCTTTATTCTCTCTCCGAGAGCAGAGGCGTTGAGATTTCCTTCTCAAATCTAGAGGATTTGCTTAACGGCTGTTCGCAACTCGAGGTAATTAATATATTTATATTTTCAACCATTTATATTGACCCATTTTAAGTAGAACGTATTTGACCCATTTTGTTTTAAGTAGCGTATCATTGGCTAGAGTCTCCACTTTCATCTTTACTTTTTTTATTCTGTTTTACTTTGAAGTGTTATTTCACTTCTAAACCCAAAATTTACTTTCTTTTTTCTTTTTTTCTTTTTTTTCAATTTTTATACTCTTATTTTTATTCTTTTCAGTCTCTCAGTATGGCCCTTGATTTCTCGGTCTTCAACGATCCCAAATTCAACCAAATTTGGTCCTTGGCATCCCAAAAACTCAACTCACTAGAAATCGGTTACATACCAATCACAATGCTACTCGACCTCTTAACCACCGTTTCCAAACCCCAAATTACCAAAACGCCCTTCTTCCCTAGCCTCCAACAGCTTATCCTTTCCGTGGACTACATAACCGACCAATTGGTCTATTCAATTTCAAACGCTTTACCATTTTTAACCCATTTGGATTTACAAGATGCACCGATTGTAGAACCGAGCCCTTTTTCCGATTTAACCAACACGGGCCTCCAACAAATAAACAAGCACGGAAAGTTAACCCACATTTCTCTTATAAGAAGCCAAGAGTTTTTATACACGTCTTTTAAAAGAGTGAATGATTTGGGGTTTTTGATGATGGCCGATACTTGTAAGAAACTAGAGAGCATTTCTCTCACGGGGTTTTCTAGGGTTACCGATGCGGGATTTAGAGCGATTATTCATTCGTGTTTGGGTTTAAGGAAACTTAGGGTTTCGCACGGGAATAATTTGACGGATTTGGTGTTTCACGATATTTCCGCCACCTCACTCTCATTAACCCACGTGAGCCTTAGATGGTGCAAACTCTTAACCGATTTAGGTATCAAGAGGCTATCGTTCAATAAAGATCTCAATGTACTTGATTTAAGAGATTGTCGTAGTTTAGGCGACGAAGCATTAAATGCTCTCAGTAATCTCCCCGAATTGCAAGTATTATTACTAGACAATACGGATATTAGCGATCAAGGAATTTCATATCTCGGCCTTGGATCTAGCCCTTTAGTAACTTTATCTCTTAGAGGTTGCAAAAAGCTAACTAATTCTTGCATCCCCTCATTACTTATCGGCTCGATCAAATCAACTTTGCAATCTTTGGATCTCTCACGAGTACCCAACATAACCGACGAAGGAATTCTCTCCTTGGCCAGAACCCGGGTCCCACTAACCGAGCTCCGTTTACGCGAATGCACCAAAATCGGCGACATTTCAATCATGGCGCTCGCATCCATGCAATTCGAAGGGGAAATTTACGGAAGCAGTATCCGGTTGTTGGACATGTTTGAGTGTGGAGGTATTACGCCGTTGGCGTTTAGATGGTTTAAGAAGCCGTACTTTCCGAGGCTTAGGTGGTTGGGTGTTAAGGGGTGTTTGAATAGAGACATGGTTGATGCGTTGGCGAGGAGTAGGAAGTTTTTGGGGGTTAAGTGTAGAGGGGAGGAGATTGGGACGGTGGAGGGTGGGGATGGTTGGTGTGATTGGGGTGGGGAGGAGGAGGAGGAGGATGTGGATGAGCTTGAGGGGTTGATTATTGGGTATGATGAGGATGATGGATTGATGGATGATTGATTGACTTTGTTTGTTTTGTTGTTTGATATTTGTGTAATGTTTGTAAGTTTGGTTTATTTGGGTTGGGTTTTGGGTTTTGGGGGGGTTGAGTTGGGATGTGGGTTGTGTGCTTTTGTGGTGGATTTGTGATTTGATGATGTTGGGGGGCTCGGATTGTTGTTATTTCGGTTTCGTTGTTGAAATGTAGTTTTATCGTTAAAGATGGTGACATTTTGGTCGTAATATTTAATTGTTGTTATCTAGAATGGCTTGTGTTTAATCATTAAAATCAAGTTTGATTGAAATGTAGTTTTGAGATACAATGTAATAGGGGTTTAAGAATAGTGTCACGATATGTTGCGGGTTTTGCAAACTTCTTGTTAGTTAAAGATGAAAGAAACTCTTGTTAAGTGTAATGTCCGTGAATGAAATGAGATTATTGATGAAATTAAAAAAGTTATTGTTAAAATGTCGTGCCTATTACGTGAGTATTTGTCTTTCATAACATATATGCATGCCTATTATATGAGTACTTGTTAACATTTCCATGTGAAGGGGGAAACAAGAGTTGGTTAACTACGTGTAGTATTATTTAAAGGTTCATCATATACATGCTGCTTCATAATAAGAAGAGCAAATATGAATGGTTCAATTAGATTAAAAAAAAACTACCAAAATTTAAGAGATTTTTTCTGAGAAATCGGAGGAAATTGGCTAGAACTTTAGTTGAGAATTATGGTCCTCATGGAGTCGGTCTTTTTCAATCCCGGTTTTTATCATGACAGAAATGGAAAAGATGTGAAACATCAAGTTGAAGGGCCGATCGAGTTTTTATCAAGGATCTTTTCAAGTTATTGGAGGAAAATGCCGCATTTTCCTCGTCTTCTCTTTTGTTCTTTTTTCTAGTTAGGGTTTCTTTAGTACTTGGAATAAATCGAGAGATGGGAGTGGAGTGAAGTTTTTTCTCCACAGACTCCATAGACTCCATGGCTTCTCGGCTCACTATGTTGTCGACATTTCAACTTTTTTTTTTTTTAATTCTTAAGTACTTAGTTTTGGATTGTTTTTATTCCTAACAAAACGAGATTGAGACAAAGTATAACTTCAATAAAAAAGTTGCTATTGTAATATATTAATTTTCTATTTAATTGATAAGCATAAAAATATTTATTATGATATATTTTTTTGTTTTTCTTATTTAATGCACTCGACCAACTCACTTTTTTGGTTTTACAATACATATAGAAGTCTCATTATATAAAAATCCGTCCTCTTACATGATCTCTTCTTCATTAACACATCTTTAACATTTCCTGTTAATACATTCAACTAAGAGAAAACCTAACAATAATTATGATAACATGAAATTTAATATGAAAAGAAAATTCAAACAAATTTATCCAGGAATACTTTAATAAGAAAAATAATCATAAAGAAATATTTATTCTACACATAAATTTTGAAAATGAAAATAACTTCAAATTCATAAATTTTGAAAAAGAAATAACTTCAAATTCATAAATTTTGAAAAAGAAAATAATCTCAAATTCATAAATTTTGAAAATGAAAATAACTTCAAATTCATAAATTTTGAAAAAGAAAATAATTTCAAATTCATAAATTTTTAGTTCATCAAAAGAAATAAGAAACCTGATTCTGCATGACGGGCTTTCCCATCGTACATATAGAAACAATAAACAATATAAAATTAAACAAATAATATATAAGATTTATTTCTTTTCAGAGATAGTAAATAATATATACTTAAAATAATGAAAATAATATATAAAAAATAAAAAATATATTGAAATTAGAAAAAAATAGTATATCATCTTGTTTTAGACATAATAAAACCATACCCTTTTTTTTTTGAGAACTAATAAAACCATACCTTACAAAACCTTCTCCCACAATGAGCGCCCATTCGTCTGTTTGTCTCCGCCACCCTCCCGCGCTTCACGTACTATCTCCAGCCATGCAGTTTCTCCATTTTTAGCCAAACAAACAATTCCCCACCATTCGCAACCAACTCCAATGTGCTCTTTTCCCCTCCTATATATATATATATATATCCACCCAACAACAATGTCCATCAACCAACCACAGAGCTCGCGCTCGAGCTACTGAATCAATCTACCGCCATGGATTCTCTACGTAAGTCCTTCAAATCCTATGGCTCAGCATCCCACAACCGCAACGCCTCCAACCCTTCTTCCTTGTCGGACGAGCAAGGCATGGTGGTCGTGAAGATCGACGATGCCGACCCGCCGGATGGGTCCCCGTCCGTCGGAGGAACCTCAGGCGAGGGGGTGGAAGCTGATGATGCGGCTCAGCGGCGGAGAGACAAGGGGAAGAGTCCGATGGTGGATGAAGAGCAGGATGAATCGAAAAGGTTTAGCTTCTCTTTTCAGGATTCCAATTTGGACCCTGTACTGAGCAAGAAGACGTCTGAAAGTTCATCCGATGGAATTGAGGAAGTGGGAAAAGATGAAGAGGGAAATGAAAATGGGTTGAGGCAGAGGAAATCTACACAACGCAAGAAAGAAGAAGGAGAAAGAATCCCTGAGAAGTCCTTCCAAAGTGGTACTTCATCTCTTGTCAATCGCAAGCCGAAATCGAGATTAATTGATCCAACTCCGCCTCTTTCATTTCCGAGCAGCGGTGAAATTCAGAAGAAATCCGGCCGATTGCCTCCCAAATCCGGCCAGACAAGATCGAATCTTGTCTTCAAATCAGGTTTATGTGAAGAAGAAGACGACGATCCGTTCTTGGATGAAGACATCCCAAACGAATTGAAGAAATCCAAATTCGATTTTGTCACATTTCTGCAATGGTTAGGCCTAGTCGTAATCCTAGCTTCTCTCTTATGCACTTACGCATTTGTCTATCTTCGCGAGAAATCACTTTGGGGTTTGCATATATGGAAATGGGAATTATTAGGGTTTGCCCTAATTTGCGGCCGATTAATTTCAGGTTGGGTGGTTCGAATCATCGTGTTTTTCCTCGAACGGAGCTTTTTACTTAGAAAACGCGTATTATATTTCGTATATGGAATTAGAACTGGCGTTCAAAACAGTCTTTGGCTCGGCCTTGTGCTTTTGTCTTGGCACTTTCTTTTCGATGAAAGCCAAATCAAGCATCTCAAGCCGATATTTTACGTCACTAGAGTGCTTTTATGCTTGCTCGTAACGGCGCTCTTTCACCTCGGTAAAACTCTCCTTGTGAAAGTATTGGCTTCGTCTTTTCATGTGAGCACATATTTCGACCGAATCCAAGAAGCTTTGTTTCATCAATATATAATCCACACTTTATCTGGTCCTCCTGTACTTGAGATGAAGAAGGCACAAGATCAAGAAGAACAAATCAGGGACGATGTGCGTAAGTTCCAAAGTTTGGGGTATATTATTCCTAAAGAGCTCCAAGCGGCCGCATTAAATGCGGGAAAAGGACAAAAGATCAGCACTTCGATGAATCAGAAGAAGAAAAATACTGTTTCAATGGATCAGAAGAAGAGAACTACTACTAATATTTTTTCTAATGAGAGCAGTCCGAAGACCATTTCGATTGAGCAGATTTACAACCTTAGTCAGAGAAATATTTCGGCCTGGAATATGAAGAGATTGATAAGGATTGTGAGAAAAGGGAGTCTGACGACTCTGGACGAGCATATTCCTCTTAAAGGAGAGGATGAGAAGACGAGTGAGATCAGGAGCGAATATCAGGCGAAAATCGCGGCCAAGAAGATTTTCATCAATGTTGCGAAACCCAAAGCACAGTAAGATCACTCACGTTATGTTTCTTTTCGTAATTGTTTATCTAATCGTGGTTTTATGAGTTGAATTTGTTGTGAGTGTGGTAGGTTTATCTACTTGTCAGATTTGCTTCGGTTCATGAGGCAAGCGGAAGCGATAAAAGCTATGAGTCTGTTTGAAGGAGTGCATGAACATAATAGCATCAGCAAGAAGTCCTTGAAAGCCTGGGTGGTAATATACTTTATTTTAAAATTTTCAATTGAGATTAAGAATTGCATAAGTTGTTTCAATTAATCGAATCAAAACTGGTTAAAATTGATGCTTCCATGCACAATTTGGTGTTAACTGACATTTTATTGGACTTATTATCCAATTTTTTGTGTCATACTAAGACCTACTTTGTACCCTATTTTCCATTATAAACCCCAAAATCATTCAAATTATGATTTTATATTTTAGGTGAGTGCATTTAGAGAGAGAAAGGCGCTCGCGCTGACCCTGAACGACACGAAAACGGCGGTCAACAGGCTCAATCACATGATAGACGTGATCGTGGGCGTGATCGTGTTCGCGCTGTGGCTCATCATCTTGGGCCTTGCGAAGCCGAGTTTCTTCGCCCTGCTCGGATCCCAGGTTTTATTAGCGGTGTTTGTGTTTGGTAATACGCTCAAGACTGTTTTTGAGGCGATTGTGTTCTTGTTTGTCATGCATCCGTTCGATGTGGGTGACCGTTGTGAGGTCGATGATGTTCAGGTAAAATAAGAAAAATTAAAATGTTTATTTTCTTAAGAATTTCGGGACGGTTGGAATTTTGGAACGTTAGTTGGATTTAAAATGTTCATGATTTGATTTGATTTTTTATTTTCAGCTGGTTTTATTGTAAATTTTTAATAGTTTGGAAATGGGTTAGATTTATAGTGATAAATGCCCCGTTAGTCCCTGTACTTTTGTTGGATTGCAATTTAATCCTTGTTGGATTTAAACTTTTTTTATCCCTGTACTTTATGAAAATCTGAACGATTAACTAAGCACAATTCTATGAAGTACAAGACCAAAAAGTTTAAATCATTAGCACAAGGACCAAATTACAATCGAACTAAAGTACATGTACTAACCGTTCATATTCTAATTTATTTTTATCTTTTCAGCTGGTTGTGGAAGAAATGAACATCATGACGACGGTGTTCCTGAGGTACGACAATCTGAAGATCACGTACCCGAACAGTGTGCTCGCCACGAAGTTCATCTGCAACCACTACCGCAGCCCCGACATGGGAGACTCCATCGATTTCTGCATCCACGTCGCCACTCCCAAGGAGAAACGCGACGCCATGAAAAAAAGAATGATTGAGTAAGTAATCAGCTCTCTCTTTTCGCATCTCTTGTTGGTTTGTCATGTCTAATTTGGTTGTGTTGTTTCTAGTGTATATCTCTCTAAATTGAATTCTTAATTGAAGCGTAATTGTGCAATACTGAACCTAAGCCGTCAAGCCCAAGGCTTTAATTGCACAAAAGAAGTTTAATTACAACTCAACTGAGGCTTAACTGCACAAAAGAGGCTTAATTACAACTCAATTGAGCTTAATCACTCAAATGGAAGCTTAATTACAACTCAATTGATCTTAATCACTAAAAATCAGCTTAACTACAACTCAATTGAGGCTTAATCACACAAAAGAACCTTAACTACAACTCAACCGAGGCATATTCACTCAAAAAGAACCTTAATTCCAACTCAACGACCCTCAATTCCATCTCATAACATTTATTCACAGGTACATTCGGAGCCAGAAGGAGCACTGGGACCCGAACCCCCAAATCGTATTACGAGACGTGGACGACATGAACAAGCTTAAAGTCTCGTTGTGGTTTCAGCACAGGATGAACTACCAGGACATGGGCCTGCGGTTCGACCGGCGAGAGCTCGTCATGGACGAGCTCATTAAAACTTTAAAGGAGCTCGATATCGAGTATAGACTGCTGCCCTTTGACGTGAATGTTGTGAATGCGCCGCCGGTTGGGGTTTCCCGCGTTCCATCTACTTGGAGTACGTTTGGGTGAATTTAGAGGAGATTTGGAAGGTCTAGAACGTAGATGATTTTTTAGATAGTCTTGACTAACGTGACGGTTAGTTTCCTGATTTCGGGATGAATAGTTTGCTGATTTCAGTATGGATAGTTTGCTTATTTCGGTATGTGAAGTGTATATACATTGGTTTGGTTGGTATGTATGATATGTGGCTAATTGATTTATGAGTTTTAGATGCCATTGATTTGGGAACGTTGATTTTGAGTAAAATGGAAAGTTCTGTTGCTCAATTCTCACTTTGTGTCTGCGTTCTTTCTAAATTGCAAAACAACCACATTAGCATAAGGTTCAAAAATACCCTACATCAGAAATTGCAAAAAAAAAAAAAAAAGAATATAAACCATTTATCCATCAACACAAGTAAAAAAAATATTATCACAGTTATCTTTATAGTGTAGATTAACAAGATTAGACCCATGCATGTAATTTGTATTAAATTTTTCTTTTCTTTCAACAACCTCTAATGACCACATGACACATAGCAAATACTGTTTATATATTTTGACATAATTTGACATAAAGCTTCCAAATTAACTAGAGTGGATCAGAATGACCGAGAAACCGACACTTGGCGGCATATCAAGCTTCCAGTTACTATCAGCCTGATTTTCTGTGTCAAGTTCTATACATACAAATATATGGCGGGTCATTTTAAAAAGAACATAATATCCAATATATAATTCGCCAAATGATGAATTCTTCCATGATTTGTTATCCAAGTGACACGTCTCCTGATTTTCTGTGTCATGACTCATATATGAAAATATGAAGTAGGTAAATTTCTAAACAAGTATAATGCTCATTACACAATTAGCTACACAATAATGAGTACATGATGTTTTTTCTTTCCCTTTGAAAAGTCTCATCTTCACGATGAGATGCAATTATACAGAGGTCCATACCCCATTACCAGCCTCCAAAATGTACCAAACAATATGTTTATATTATAAAATATACTTATAATATTAAGTAAATAAAATCCATTGCAATAAAATATAGTTAAATTCATTAGAAATAATATTATAGAATGTGTATATTTAAACACATTAAATTCATTATACATGCCTATATATATATGTAAATGTTATACATCATAAATAATATTATAGTATGGTACTATATTTTATTGTATTTACTTAATTTCAAAAAATATATATATATACACACTATTAACATGTTTACATATTTACACATATTAGAATATTATGAATTTAGACCCACTTAGCCACGACTTTCATTATTGACTGTTAAAAAAGATCCTTCGTAGTAACTGAAAGAACAGTAATGCCACTCATTTTTAATAAGCATAATACTGAATGATATCTAACGTAATAAAATTTAAAATTAAGAATTTTTTTAAAAAGAAAACAGAAAAATATTGTGTGACTTATAAGTCACGTCTTGCATGTTGACTCACTATTGGTCATTAAAGAACTCTCGATATTAAAATTACAGCTATATCACTCATTTTTAATAGTCATAATATTGAATGACATTCATGGTATATTTAAAGTTAAAGTTTTTATTAAAAAATAAAGAGAAAATCAGAAAGAATCCATAATTATATGGCTATTTTGTGCAAAAAATATATTGACCTAAAATGACTCGTTTCATAATATAAATATCAGACATTTCACAGAAGATCCCTAATGAGAACACGTGTCAACCACTGATCCAACTTTAAATATAAGTAGAATATTGAATCTAAATGGAACAAAAAAAATCATAAATTGAACATGTCCACAAACTCTTAAGTGATGAAAAATTGTATGACAGAAGCTGTAACGGGTAATGACACAATTTTTTCTTATATTGTGACTCGTTCCATATGTATTACAAAAATATGTAAAATAAATTGCAAAAGTATACGTTCTGGATCCTGATATCAAAAAAGAAAAAGAAAAAGTGGTGTACCTGAAAAGCCAAGACAATTTACATAGAGGCCCTTACACCATAAACAATTTCCAAATTAGACCAAAAAATGTTCATATACTATCAATGTGTATAAAATATGCATATAATATTAAGTAAATATAATCAATTGTAATAAAATGCAGATTTTCCTAGATTCAATTTAATATAAACGGATAAGAATGAGTTAATTTTTTATCTTATATTTTTGCTTGGATTTAATTTTATTGTCATTTCTTCAACTTCATATCTCTTTATTCTTCAAATTTTTCCATACTTAAACGGTCTATAATCTATGATTGAAATTAATATGTGTATTTCTATATGTGAAAAATTAGTTTTCCATCTCTTAGCCCAACTATTATTATTTTATTAAACTTATTTTTTTGGGTATAATTTAATTAAATTATTATTTTTAATTACATATTATTTTCAGTACATTCCGAAGCGGAGCGAGAGCCCACTTAGTGTTAATAACTGAGCCATACTTGCTCTCCATATAACTATTAACTATACAAATATTTCAGTTCTTGTGTGGTGTACATAAGTTAATGATTAAGATACAGAAAGTAACATATAATAAACATAAAATTGAATCTATGTATTAAATCATCAAACTAAGAACTGTTTTTCATCAAACTTAATTATTGTTGAAACTTGAAAGGATTTAACAATTTCCAATAATGTAGAGAAATTCCTGCAATATAGACATACATAACACGGGCTTCATCAAAAAGTTCCCATCAGACTCATTTATCCAATTAAACCTCGTCTGCCATAGACTCACAATATCACTATCCTCTCTCACTACCTGAACGAAGAGGCAAGAGCAAATCAATCAATGGCGACTGTGACAGTTTACGGCCCGCCACTATCCACCGCCGTGTCTCGCGTGCTCGCCTGTCTGTTCGAGAAGGACGTGGAGTTCAAGCTCTCGCCGGTCGACATGGCCAAGGGCCAGCACAAATCTTCTGACTATCTCAAACTCCAGGTCTCTCTCCCCTTCTTCCCAATCCAATTTTTATCATTGTGTGTGTGTGTGTGTGTTTCCTTAACCCTGATTTACTAAACGATTGCACCATTGACAGCCCTTCGGCCAGGTTCCTGCTTTCCAAGACGAACTCACCACCATTTTTGGTTAGCAAACCCTTCTTTACGAAATCCTCATTTTTTTATTTTCTTGTTATAGTTCCCCCTTTAAGTATTTCTTTAATCGGGATTATTTCATAAAAAAAGTATATTTCACTTCAAAATCCAACTCTTATCTTTGCAGAATCAAGGGCAATATGCAGGTACATATGCGACAAATACTCAGACAAAGGAACCCAAAACCTCATGGGAAAAAAAGAAGGCGGTCTCTTAGCTCGAGCCTCGGTTGAACAATGGTTGGAAGCAGAAGGCCAAACATTCAACCCACCGAGCTCCGCATTAGTTTTCCAGCTCGCCTTCGCCCCACTCATGGGCCTCAAACAAGACCCGACCTTAATCGAGCTCAACGAGGCCAAACTAAGCAAGGTCAAAGATTAATAAAGAGAAATTGGCAAAAAGCCCCTACATTGCTGGAAGTTGCTAAATGCCCCTACATTATTGGAAATTGTAACAAAGTCCCTGCCGTTTGTTAAGAAATAACACCGTTAGTTTTTTATGTTTTAGTTACTTAAAATGTATTTTAAAATATCAATCAACATATTTCTATCTCTCTCTTGAGATTTTTTAAAGTTAACTAGGGCACTTTTTTGCAATTTCCAATAATGTAGGGGCTTTTTTGCAATTTCAAAAGAATGTAGGGTTTTTTTTTTCAAATTTCTCATTAAAAAGATGAGAGAGAGAGAGAGAGCAATCATATTTTTTATCTACTACTAATTACATTATCCAACTAACAATGCTGATTCCTACTTTCGCAAGGTTCTGGACGTGTACGAAAGCCGGCTCGGTGAGAGTCAGTTTCTTGCGGGAGACGAATTTACGCTTGCTGACCTGGCGCATTTGCCTAATGGGCATATTTTGGTTGAGAAGAGTGAGAAGAGGGGTTTGGTGATGGAGAGGGAGAATGTGAAGAGGTGGTGGGAGGAGATCTCGGCTCGGCCGGCTTGGAAGAAAGTTGTGGAGATGCAGAATGCTCCACGTACTTGAGATTTATTTTGTGTTTGGTAGTTTTGGTTTTTGCTAATTGTTGTCTTTTTTTTGTTTGCTTTCGGTTATGTGTTTTGACAGATTTTGTATGACTTCTTTTTAGTTTAGTTGGCTTCTTTTCAGGCAGTTCAACTGGGGATCTTAAAAAAGATGATGGTAAAATTGTTGTTAGGTATTAATTATGTATGTATTTAGTGTACTTGATAGGTTTCATTGTTAAACATATGTTATCTAGTGGAAAGCAAATATATCAGTAACATTCAGCAGATTCACTGATTAAACTGGCAATTTTTCATAGGTAAATCCTTCAGTTTTAAAAATAATCAAAACAAACTAATTTTCAATTTATTTAATTCATAGATTACACATGATTTCAAATTATGTTTCATGATTAACATGGTAAAATCACCTGCAAAAAGTGGAGCTAGAGGCTGAATTGGAAATCTCTATTTTTGTCTAAGGAAATTTGGAACTCAGAACCGAATTAGGAGAAGAAATAATGAGAGAGAAATAAGTTGAAAATTAAATCACTTTGGTTTTAGTAAATCAGGCTCAAGTGAAAAGCAACCCCCTGAAAACGTGCAATATGAATAAAATAACTGAGAACATACATTGCTTGTTCATCGCACATTAACTCTTGTTAAACTTTAGTTAATTCATAAATTTATTGATACTAATCTATGACGAAAACAGAGGAAACAGAGAACCTTCTTCTCTTTATGCCAGCCTTGTTTGCCTCAACCTAGTTAATTCCTCTTGTAGTGTAGGATTTGTACGACCAGATTTGCTAGCACATGCAGTCTATTTCTTTTTCTTCACAAAGAGCTATTATTGAAATAACCTTATAATAAAAAAAAGGCTTTATATACACATCTCCCCAGTCCGCCGTTTATCACTGATAAACGGGGTCCACTTGTTTTGAATATATGTGGGGCCTGTTTACCCCCGTTTACTAGTGGTAAATGGTGGACTAGTAAACGGGGGATATATATACTTTTTCTAAAAAAAAATACAGAAATAACGCTTTTATATCTCAGTTTTTAAAAATAACCATTATTTTGTTTTCATAGAGAATTCAAAATTAATTTTTCTGTTTGTTTTTCCTTTACTTGACATGAAAAAAACCATTGCAAACTCCAGATTTTTGAAATAAAAAAAGCAAAAAGATAAATTTTGAATTCATTGAGTTAAATTAAAGATATTTACACAACCAAAATTTTATTACAGAATCTTTTTAATATAAGGTAATTTCAGAAAACAACTCTTGGGAAAACCAACTTTTAGTCTGTTAGAAGAACCCAAGTCAAGACTCTTAATTAAGCATTTAAACTAACTCAATACCTGCAAGAAAGAATCCTGATTTTGTTTGCTTTTGCTTTGTCTTGGCTCTCTTTTCCTTTTCCCTTTTCCTTTTATCCTACGAGCAAGAAAGCATAGAATTCCAGATATCCATCTTGTCCATAAATAGTTTGCTTCTCACATTTCAATTACCACACAAATAGCAACAAACCAAAAAAGAAACAACAATGGTAGGATTGAAGGTTATTGGTCAGCCAGCTTCAACTGAGGTTTCAAGGGTTCTGACATGTCTCTTTGAAAAGAACCTTCAGTTTCAATTAGTCAGGATCGATACATTCAAGCGAGAACATAGGGTTCCTGAATTCCTACAACTGCAGGCTAGAAATTTTTTTCTTTTGAAAATTTTATTTAATACTGCTTAATTTGGTTATCTTTTGAAATTATAATCGTGACTTCACTTTCTTGAATCCTGTAGGATCCAAGTGGACAAGTGACTTTCAAAGAAGGCAACCGCACTATAGTAGGTAAGAAAACTTGTATCAAAAAGATAAAATTGCGAAACTAACTCGCTAATTTCTCAAAATGCTGAAATTAATCCGGTTTGAAAGAATATATCTAGACTAATTAATCACATTCGGATTTTGGAAGTCCGTTTTTGTTCTCGATTTTGGGAGTTTGTATTTCAGATAACTTAGTATGCATTTTCATTATTTTATTTTTGTTCCTTTAGCAGTTCTCTAATGATCATCAATAAACATCTTTTATAATTTATACTTACATTAACTAATACAAAACTATTGAAATTATTCACTATTCTACACTTTAAATGGTCTATATTTAATGTATCACAAGTGTAGAGAAAAGTGTGTATCAAATAAATTTGCCATCTAATAAATTACTACAGATTCAAGGCAGATAATAAGGCATTTATGCGTCAACTACCCTCACGAGGGAAACACAAAGCTCTACGGCAACGGATCTCTCGAAAAGGCTTCCATCGAACAATGGCTTCAAGCCGAAGCCCAAAACTTCGCTCCACCGAGCAACGAGCTCGTTTTCCACCTGGCCTTCGCCAAGCACCTTGGTAGAGAGCCCGACATGGCCATAATCGAAGAGAATGAGAAGCGGTTGTCTGACATTTTGGACGTGTACGATCAGAAACTCAGTAAGGACGAGTTTTTAGCCGGTGATGAGTTTACTCTCGCTGACCTGTCGCATATTCCAAACACGTATTATCTCATGACGAAGTGCGAGAGGGGGGAGAAATTGTTTGCTCAGAGGAAGAATGTGGCGCGTTGGGCGAAGTATATTACGGGCCGCGAGTCGTGGAAGAAAGTAGTCGAGGTGCAGAGTGAGCACCCCAGTCCATTTGAGAAATGATTGATTAATTGCGTTTATTAATAAATTTGAAGGTTTATGTTGGAGTGGAGGTTTTGAGGCAGTTGGTTTCAGAATTTCTCTCGGATTTCGTTTAAGGAAGTGTTATGTGTTGTTAATCCCTTTGAAGTGGGGGTGTGTTGTGAGTTATAATAATTTTCTCTTTTACGGAAAAATTAATAATGAATAATAAGATCAAATTTATCAATTGAATTGCAAGTTTGATGATTGTCTGAGGGGGTTAATTGAAGGCTATTCAGAAGCAATGAACAAAGATGTTAAGCTAATGTACAAAAGGTTAATTATTCATTTAATATATACAAAATAGAAAAAAATCGAAATAAAAAATATTGATCTTCAAATATTTAGAAATTTTGATCTCTATTACTTACTGTTAGAAAATAATGCAAAATAGTTTTGAAGGGTAAGGAAAGCAAACGAAACATTGAAGAAAACAAATATACATCTAAGAAAATAAATTTAAGCTACTGAAGTAATTGCCAAATATGAATTAAATGATGAAAAATAAAGCAAAAAAAATCTCATTTAGCCAAGATTCATTTTGAACATATTCACAATCCCAAAAACATCACAAAAAGGTGATTTGCAAATATTGCATATATAATTTACCATTTCATGGTTTGAAAACATATCAACTATATAAAATGTATACAAAATATATGCTTGGCATATATGTAAAAATGCATACATCATAGATGTTTTGAAAACATATTATGTTTGGCATCAAATAGAATTGCAACTATGTAAGGATTTGATCAGATTCAACTGAGTAGCTGCTTTCCAAGTTAAGATCAGGCTGCCACCACTGGTCGATCGCATGATACTTCATCCAGCTCTCAGTACCGCACATGTTGACCATCACTCGAGCCGATGGAAAGAGATAATGCCTCTCAGACTCCACGCCTATGAAGTTCCAACAAATATCCCTCACCGACAAAAGTGACACGTGCTTTCCATGTCGGCCTTGTTGGATCTCCATTTTTCTTTGCCGAAAGTAATTCACGTACTCCGAGCAAATGGGGTCGCCGGGGTTTATGAAAACATTCGGAACCCACAATGCCAATCTATCAAACAACTCGGTGGTTTTGGACTCGTGACTTTTGATGATTTTAGCCGCGCCGACACGGATACCTTTCTTTGCACTACGAATTTTATCTCTCACCTTGTCATTTAGGCCAGGGAGTATTTCGATAGCAGACGTAACAAAGGGAGGGTTGAAGAGGAAACTCTTGAGGTGGATCCCTTCTTTCGCGAAATGCTTGCCTGCAAGAGTTACCAGCGAGGCGCCGAGCGAGTGCCCGGCGAGCCAAACATTATTATCACCGACAACCGCAGTAAGAGTAGTCAGTGCTTCCAGCGCCCTACGATACCGCGAGCTTTTGTGGAGGCTACTCATGATTAAACGAAAGTCGAGAAAAAGGTCTTTCACGATCGTTTCTCGCTCTCTCATAGTACCTGAAAGCAAAGATGTATTTTGGAGCCGCAAAGTGATCACCTAGCTTTGCGGAGGAAAAGGGATTTATGTACTCGTATATTGCACCTGCAATAGAGGAGTCACAATCGTCATGGAACTGACGGATGAGACGGAAATCAAACCGCTCCCACCAAGCTGGCGCATGGGCATTAGAGCCTCGCCGGTTTTCCTGGCGGTCTCGCTCAAGGATGTAGACACCTTTCACTAAGCATGCTACCACTATTCTTTGCTCGTTCGGGCAACTCCTAATAGAAAACAATTTTACAAAAAAATTAACACTGATTCAAATTTGGTTGACTCAGTTTTTAAGGATGAACTACAGAGAAGAAAGAAAATACTAACCAGTTTATTGAGGTCAAATACTTTGGCCCAGCAAGATTGAAGTCTTCTCTTTCTATCTTTGATAGCATTGGATCTGAACTTGGAATTAGGCCCTTGTTGAAATTGAACAAAAATGTAAACAGTTTGGTTTGAAATACATTAAATTCTAAATTGAACGAAGAATCATGGTGCTTACTCCAAAATGAAAATCGATTAGCAATCACAAGATTGATTAATGAAGGCAGGGAAGAAATTGAAGTTGAACGCCAGGCCTTGTTTGATCTGTGTATGCAAGTATGCAACAATTCAAATTTCCCTTTTTCTGATAAAACGTTGACTAATACACTTCTGAATTGATCTCTCCTTAAACATTGACTAATACATTTCAGAATTAATTATTCTTGAAGTTTTGATAGGAACAATTTTTCTTATTGATAAATGAGTAGTAAAAGTAACTGAAAATTTGTGGTAATTTTCTATGTAGACCAGTCCACGGACCAAATGGTTGAGCCCAAGAGTTAGTGGCTTCCATTATTTTTCCGGTAACATCATGTTTTTTATTTTATTTTATAGAGAAGGCTCGTGTGTCATTCATCTATATTCAAAGAAATTTGACTTTGTCAATTATTGAACCTACAACCTTTGAATTAGTGAGGTAATACCTTACTACTCTACTATAGATGGTTTGGCCAGTAACATCCTGTTTGTTAGGAAATTATTGAATAATTTAGAGCAGCTTATATTTCATGCCAGAATAAATATAGTGCACAAAAATATGATTTAGTACTAGTATAATATTCGCGCTACGCTGCGAATATTTTCATTTTAGTATACAATTAGATTAATATTTCGTGTTATATCCTCGATTTCGTGAAATCACTACATCAAAATATTTTTTAAATTGTTGAGAATCATATTATATTTATTTATGTACTGAATTTCATCAATAACATGTGCTAATTTTATCAACATAGTATATATATATATGGTAGATGTTCTGACAACTAAAAAAATTAATAATGGGAATACGAATAGTTAATATTTTAAGAAAATTCGTCATATAAGTTTTTCTTTCTTATCTATCACCATATTTATTTTCCTTATATAGTTTATTCTTTTCTACAAAATTCGTCATTAATTTCTGTTTTTCTCTATTTTTTTATTTTTCTCCTATTATGTTTAAAATGATAAAAAAGAGAAGTAGTAAAGAAACCGTATAGTCACGTAATGCTGCAAATATTTTTATTTATTATTTATTTTGATATATAATACTTACAATTATAAAAATTACATAAGTTATCTATCACTTTTAAAAAATATATAAAAATTGAAATAATATTTAAATTAATTCATGACACCTAAAAAATATAGAAAATTTATGTAGAGTAAATTCAATATTATTTAGTCATAATTTTGTATTACATTATCAGATGTCTTATCACGTCTAATTTTGTAATGAAGGATAACTTTATATAATAAATTATGGTATTATAAATTAATAATATAAACGACAACTTAATGGTAAGAAAAAATTAGTTTTTTTAATAAGACACTATGGATTAATTTTGTGATCTCAATTTAAGTTTATTTTCAATTGTTCTCTCAAGTTATGTTGTTGTCTTTTGATATATTATATTTAGAAAAATGTGTAAGTTATATTTATCATTAGATGGAGCTCGAAAAAAGAAAAAAATAACACAGCTTATTTCGAAAATTTTAGTGGAAGCACCAAAAGATCTAGTTAAAGACATTTCATTTTTTTTTTTAAAAGTGAAAAAATATTTATATTTAACATTCTGTTTGAAGAAAAAAATATAATATTATATATAGAGGATTTTTTTTTATACTAATATAAGAAAATATAATATGAATCATTTTCTTAAAATGATATCACCACTAATTTTCTCATTGTTGATCTTATTCAATTGTCAAAATGATGTCCAAAATGTATATATTTTATGAATAAATGAATCATATAGCTATCATTGAAATATATATATATATATATATATATATATATATATATATATATATATATATATAATGTAATGTATTTCTTATTATTTCTTGTAGTGAGAACCCAAGAACTTGATTGTTCTCACAAAATGGGAAATGTAATACAAAAAATAACAACCTAACAAATTATATAATTATGAATTAATAATCACACACATATTATTATAAAATATCAAAAAACTTGAGAAATGAAATAATAAAATTTGAGAATTTTTTTGATCGGACGACCCAGAGAAAATTGATGACATGATTCAATGAGAATGCTCAAAAGAAAGTGAAAAATAATGGGGTGAAGTTAATTTATCTAAATGTTTGAATTTATAATTTATTGATAATACAAAAAATGATTTATTACATTAAATTGGAACCATAGCAATATGAAATTCAAAATAAATAGAAAATTCAAACAAATTTAGTTTTGAAAATTTTAATATGAGAAAATCAATGTTTTATTATAAATACTATTTAAAAAAAACTAAATATATTTTAATAAATGAACTCTTTATATTCTCTTTGTATTAATAATTGACCATAATTATGTATCATGATTTGTTAGAACCATTTGATTAAAATCTAACAATTAAAAATAACATTAACCGTTCTCACCTAATCGTGAAATAAAATAGCAAACTCCAAAATCACCAATCATTGTTATACATCCTAGTATGAGATATAAATAATGCCACAAAAAATCAGAATATGTAAAAAAATTCAATGGTCTAAATTTAACGATATAGTCAGTCATTCGTGATACGTGAATAATACAGCAATCAATACATTCGTGTATAATTCGGATCTGTACGTTTTCAGTTCGGGAAAAAATACGGACCAAAAAAACGCATTCGGCAATTATTCATATTCGTATGTGTTAATGTATAATACGAGATTCGTTAAGTTATATACTTATATTATGCTTAGAATGTCTCATTTGAACACTTTAAAATTACTTAAACACGATAATCTGAATAAAGAAATAAAATATCTAGCATTCATCAATATTAAATTCTAAAATAAAATTAAAAATAACTAATTTCCCATTTGGAGTTGGACTTGGAGTTTCTGCATTTTCTTTCTACAATGGATGAAAGAGTACCAATTTAACAGAGCACATAAAATAATATGAAACACTTCGAATTTTTGTTGGAGAGGAGAGATTGAGAGAATGATATGAAACTTGCTAATTTTTTTTTTCTAAATAATGAAAATTTTGGCAGATACATCTATTAAACACTTAAGCTTTAATATTTGTTTCCATACATTTCATCTATTAATTATATTATATCGTTAAGAGTTTCCATACATTTCATCTATTAATTGTATGTTAAGATTTCCATGGAAACTTTTATTATAATCTTCATTCTTCCTTATATAACACGTTTTTTTCGAATAATTCGGAAAATTCGGAATAATTCGGCCCGAATTTTTCTCCTACCAAAAATACACGTATATTTCTGAATTATTGAATTGGATACG
The DNA here is from genome assembly GCA_027726005.1 of Juncus effusus. Lineage (NCBI taxonomy): Eukaryota > Viridiplantae > Streptophyta > Magnoliopsida > Poales > Juncaceae > Juncus > Juncus effusus. The sequence goes on from CM050895.1 coordinate 7,391,007, forward strand.
CGAAGTTCGCCTTTTTTTTTTAAATTCGGAATATTCGTGTATAATACGCGTATTATTCGCGAATTGAACAACTATATTGAGAGGTCTCAAAAGGCTTTGAAAAATAAAAGGGTGGGGAAATTTAGGTAGAAGTATACTCTTCATATATGACATAATTTATGCTATCATGTTGATCAAATAACTGAAAAATTAATTAATACTACGATAATGCTCGCACTTCGCGGCGAATATTTCTATTTTATTATTTATTTCAATCTGTAATATATAAATTACAATTATAAAAATTTGAAATGAATTCATAGTACATAAATAATATATAATAATTATGTTAAGTAAGTTGGATATGTTTAAAATAATTCTAAATTACATCATAAAATATTTTATCTATTTATTATTCATTCGAAAATAATTTATATCACATCTAATTTTGTAAGAGGGGGTATATAAAAATAAATTATATATGAGAAATAAAATAATATAAGTGATGAATTCATAACAAAACAGCAACCCACTAAATAATTTGAATAATTAATCTATGATCTCAATTTATGTTTGCATTAAGATTTGTAAGATTAAAAGATCATCACTTTTTTTATTCTCTTTGATTTCTTATATAGTTATCTCTTGACGTATTATATTAGAAAAAAAATAAAGTATTAATTAGGCTTAGATGAAGGAGACCAGAAAAAATAAAAATGCAATTTGATTTCATAGATTTTAGTTGAGACTACATATGATCTAATTATAAAGATTAACTTTAAAAAAGAAAAAAAAATAATTATATTTAACATGATGTTTAAAAAGGAAATATAATATTATATATATGGAAAAATTATGTACATTATACATAGGGAAACTGTAACATTACTCAATTTCTTCAAAACATTGTCACCATAATATTTCTTTTTATTTTTATTTTTGTAGTTGTCAAAATGATATAGATTATGTATAAACTAATCACATATATTTTTTTGAAACCCGAAATACATTAAATAATATATATAATTCTCAACACTTTGATTTTTTTTTATAGGATAGTTCTAATGTAATTGGAGATATAACATGAAACATTGTGGTAATGATTCAAATAAAAAGCTGAGATTTGAGAATTTTTGTGATCCGACAGCCGAGTGAAAATTGATGATAGATCTCTTGAGAATGCTCAATGAGAGATAAAAAATAAGATAGAAGTTAAAGAACGTATTATTTTTTTTACGTATTCTCTTGCATAGTCTTTATTCACATATTTTAGCAAGAAGAAAAATTTAATTGGAACTATCACAATATATAATTCAAAATAAAAAGAAAAATCCAACAAATTTATATTTGGCGATTTTAACATGAGAAATAAAATATTTCATTAAGAATTATTATTTTTTAAAGAAGAAAAAAATTATTTATATTTTAATCAGTGAACTCTTCATATTCTATTTGTATTAATATAACTTTGCACCATTATTCATTAAAACCATCTGATTAAGATCTGATGGTTAGAAACAAATTCACATCGGTTCTCACTAAATCGGAAATGGAACACAAAACACCAATTCAACCAATCATATGATTATGTTTTAATAATCATACACATATTGCCATAAAATATTAATAAATTTGAGAAAATGAGAAAGATTAAGATTTAATAAAAAAATTGATCGAACCGTCAAGATAAAAGTGATGATGTAGCATTTTGAGGAAGCTCAAAAATAGATGAAAAATAAGGGGTTAGAGTTAATTTCTTAACTTACAAAAGTTAATAATACCATTTTGGAGTTTCTCATTTTCCATACAATACAAATAATCTCATTCTTCAAACACATTTCAGATGGAGTATTGGATTTCGGAAAAGACTTCTACATCTCCTCAACACTACACTCATGGTATAAGAACGTGTCTAGTGGCACTGACATAATCTGTCATACCTTTTATTATTATTTAGCATTTAGTAAAACTATTAGATTATTCAAATAAAACGTTGAACTTGTATTATACATACATTTTGAATAGGTCATATAGATTATATATATTTTTTTCTTTTAGCACTCATTCTTCTCAAATACTTGAATTGATTCACATATTCAACTAATTTTACATGTATTAAGAATGATTAAATAACTTCTCGTACTAATTAGCTATGTAAATAAATTTTGGGTGATCAAATAAATAAATATACATAAATTTAAAAAAATTATTATAGTATAATACACTAAAGCGCTAACTTATATAAGATATTTCTCAGTCATCACTCATTAGTAACCCAAGGCCCTATCTAGACTGTTCCTCTATAATCAGATCAAAAAAGCACTCAGATTAATGACAGGAACAGTACTGAGTTTGATAATAAATCTTTCTTTTCATTTGCTTCTTATTCCTTGATGGTTTGCTCAACAATTTTGTCTAGTAACAATACAAAAAACAAATAAAATATCCAAGAAAAAGAAGCACACATGGATCTTGTCCTCCAATCTAATACCTCAATTAGCAAAACCGAATATGATAAACTTTATCTTTACTCTTTCCCTTTTGCTTTAGTTCTTTACCTTTTGCTTTGAGTTTTTTCCCCTTGAGAAGCAAGGCATTCCATTCCCTTTTTGCCCATGGTGCAAGTATATAAACACCCCAATAACCATCATACAACTCATGCACTTCAAACAAACATCTCATTATCTGAATTAACTGATTTTAAAGAATGGCTAGTGTTAAGATCTTCGGATCCCCAACTTCGGCTGAGGTCGCCAGGGTGCTGACGTGTCTCTTTGAGAAGGATGTTGAATTCCAGCTCATTCGCGTCGATACCTACTCGGGCCCGCGACGCATGCCCGAATACCTCAAGCTTCAAGTATTTTTTTTTTCAATTTTTTTTCCTCCATTTGATGTATCATTTTGAAAAACATATCTATGGTAAATTATTGGATATTGTACCCTTTACAATTTAAACAAAAGGATAAAAATAATGTGGCTAACGTACTGCAAAACTTTTTCAGTCTTGCAAGTCAACATTAAATATTTGATTGATTAATAATAATTAAAACTTGTGTTTTAAATAAAAAAAAAATTAAAACTTGTGTACCACTGTGTTGTACATAATGATTAGTTAACTTTAAGTTACTAAATTAATCTCTCCTATTCAGCCCCGGGGCGAAGCGCTAACATTCGAAGATGGGAAAGTGACTCTCGTTGGTAAGAACTCCATAAAATCTCGATCAAAAATTACAAATTAATTATCTATAATATGTTCATTTGATATTTTTTCTGTATACATTTTGTCGATAAAAAATAATCATTATTTTGCAATCCAGAGTCGAGAAAGATATGCCGTCACATTGCGGAGCATTACCCTGATCAGGGCAACAGGGAACTCCTCGGTGCTGGTGCGCTCGAGCGGGCGACCATCGAACAGTGGCTCCAAACCGAGGAGCACAGCTTTGACCCGCCCTGCTCGGATCTCGTCTTCAGCCTGGCCTTCAATATGGAGTATGATGAAGAATGGGTCAAAAACAATGACAACAAGAAGGAACTTGACAAGGTTTTGGACATTTACGAGCAGCGCCTGAAAGAGACGAAATATCTGGCTGGCAACAAGTTCACACTGGCCGACCTGTCGCACTTGCCCAATACGCAGCGCTTGACTGCTGACAGGCGGTGCAAGTCGCTTTTTGAGAAACGGAAGAACGTTAACAGGTGGTGGGGGGATATTTCGCGGCGCGCTTCTTGGCAGAAGGTGGTCGCCATGCAACACGAGCCGCCTCCAATGATCTAAATGAACCACACATGATGATGGGAGGAAAGTTTGTTGTTGCTGAGTGTTTCTCTGTTGTGTCTTTCGGTGTTTGATTTCGGTGTCTTACCATTCTTCTGAGAAGTTTGGAATCTGGTGTTTTTCTTTTTTTAATTGGTATGTTCTGTGTGGCTATGAGCCTGAATAAATTTGCTTTCTTGTTGGTTTGAGTCAGTCTTTTTTGTTAAATTCAATTATGCAATAAGAATATCATGCATTGTTCACTATTTTTTCTTCGTATCTGCTTATTATTTGATTATTTTTATTTCTGTTTTTTTTAACTCCACTTCTACATGACCAATAATTCACAAAACAGGTTAAAACCACAAATATTTGAAAAATAAGCAAAAGGCCTGAAATCTCAACCAATTTATCAACAGACACATCTGTCACAATGGGCTCAAAATCTGTTGATTGCATTGCACATGAGACATGACATTGGTTCAGATCACATTGCAATCAAATAACAAAAATAGAACAAAAAATCTTCTTCATTAAAAAGAAAAAAGAAAAAAAAGAAGAAGAGGCGCAAACCTTAAGCATAGAGTGCTTAATAGAAAACAGCCACAAATCCAAATTTGCGAAAAAGCGCAAGTACTTCAAAAGAATTATCAGTTGGTATATAGTCAAACAATTGATTACAAACCAAGAATGAAACATAGCATTTCTCAAAAAATAACAAAAACAACGATAAAATACAAAATAAAACATATAAAGCAGTTATCATTTTTGTAATAGAGGGGTGGTGGCCTCCTTCGACTTCGTAAGGATCTGCCTGGCTCGGACTCGGACCTGCAGTCTGACGAGTGCTTGCATGCAGTGGATGGCTACCTCTGCCTGCCTCCTCACGTAAGCACCTCGCGCCACAGCCTGAAGCCTTACCAAGCTCCTCAACGCCTTGAAAGCCCGTCTCGCCTAGGCAACAAGTAAATTCATTAATATACTAGATCGGAATGTTTGTTAAGGGTAATTAAATGCATGTGCATAAATGATAGCGAGTGATGATTAGAAATAATAGAAGTATGCTTTTAGTGTACATTTTTTGAATGAAGAGAACTCTTTTGTTCCGTTTTTATTTTTTTGTGTCAATGAGATTTGAATTCACAATATATGTTTTAATTATGTTTTGCGCTCAACCAACCAACTAGAATATAGACTCATTAGCAAGCAGTTTACACTTGATTGTTTCATATTTTGCTTCTTTCTGATATGTAATCCGCTTTTACATCGGCGTTACTCCATTAACATATTTTAAAGAACAATATGAACTGTTGACTCATTTGATTTAATTAGAAGTATTTTACTAACAAAACAAATTACGTTTTAGTAAGCATCGGTTCGTGGTAAAGAAATAGAAAAACAAATACCAGATGGCCACGGAAATAGGCCTGAATGGTAACGGCGGCTACATCCTCCCTCGAGAACCCCTCTCTGACAAGCAAGATATACTCATCATTCGAACTCCCACCGTCATCCGCCTTGAGCGGCGTAGTTGCAGCCGCCTCTTCCGCCACTCTGGAATTATAAACCTTAACCTCATTATTCCCTCCGTCCATCACCGCTACCGATCGGAGCGGAGATTTAGACAGCGTGTTTCTGAACGCGCTGAACCACCGCCTCGACGCGCCATGTCGTCGGTGCGGGGTTCGGGGCGTTCGCCCACCGCAGCACGTGTGCCTCGCCCGAGGTGTTTTGGGCGTCTTGGGCGTGCGTGCTTTGGGCGTGGTGCGCGGGTTGAGTTTCGGGGATTTGGTCGAGAGGCACAGGCCGGAGTTCTGGTGGTGCCGCCCGATGCAACATATGCATGCGGCCTGTTTTGATCCGTGTTTAGCCTCGGTTGTTTGAGGCTTTTTTTTACTCTGCGTTACGCAGCAGAAATGGCGGGATCGGGCCATCACGTGGAGTTGAGATATTGATTTCTCCTCTTGTTTGTTTGTAGGGAGGAGAGAAGACTTATAGAAGGGAAATGATGGGCATGTCTCTAGTTAGCTGTGGTTTACTGTCCAATGGATTTTATTGAGTAATTGGACGTGGGGGGATGAAAATTGAACGCGGAGTGACAGATTGATGATTTATAATTCAAAAAAAAAAAAAAAGACAGAAAGATAATTTTATTAAAAGGGTATTTATCTTGTGAGGAATATATGTACTGCCACCCACGAAGTCCTCAAGCCCAGTAGTTGAGAAACGAGGAATTAATGACTAATTATAAATTGATGAATAAAGAGAGAGCTTCAATTCACTGGTCAACAATTTGACTTTTGTAAATAATCACAAGTTCATAAAACTTCCTTCTGCATTGTTAACTTCTCATTAATATTATCAGTCAAATACTAATATTCATATTCCAGATTTTTTCAAACAATCAAATAAAAATAAAAATTGCACAATTTTTTCCGCCCATCAACAAATGGGCCATTACTAATAAGTATTCAAGAGACTTATATAAGCCCATTCTCTCCTTCACCTTCCGTTTCCACACTTCCACTCCCATTTCTCAAGTCAAGCTCCAGCTCTGTACACTCCGGCTCAGCTCAGCGATGGCGAGCCTCTCTCTCGCCCTCTCTCTCTCCCTCTCCCGCCTCTCTTCTCCCCTCTCTTCCCCTTCCCACATCAAGGTTTTCAACTTCCCACCCACCCTTTTCAACTTACGGTTCATTTCTCTCTGTTTTAATCCCAATTCGTTGATTTTTTTTTTCAGAGATTGGGCGGTGTGAATTTGAAGTGCCGAGCTGGCTCGTCGCCTGAAATGGAAACGGACCCAACAGAGAAGAGTTTGAGCATTTCGTCAAACAGTTTGAGTGCAGGCCTCTCAAGCCTTGGTTTGATAGAAACTGGGTATTTGACCTATTTGAAATTCACGAATTCTGAGGCTTTTTGCCCTGTAGGAGGCGGGAATTGCAGTGATGTTCTGAACAGCGATTATTCCGTTGTATTTGGTACTTGTTGTTTCAATTGTTTGTTAATTTTCTAATTCTTTTCTTTTACTTTAATCTAATTAATACCTTCTGTGTATTGATTGCCAGGTGTCCCACTCTCATTGGTCGGAATGATTGCTTATGGTTCCGTCACGTTACTTAGTCTCCAACAAGCGGGAATTATTTCAATTCCTAATATTGACAAAATAGATGGACAGCTGATTTTGACAGGTGTCACCACCTCATTGGCCGCTTCTAGTGCTTATTTTTTATACCTTTTAAGCACGAAATTCGATGGAACGACTTGCTCATATTGTCTCGTATCGGCTTTTCTATCGTTTACTTTGTTTTTCATCAACTTAAAGGTAGTTTATTTTGATTAAATTAACCCAATTAAAATGGATATTTATAAAATTTAGATAAACGGTGTTAATTTATGAAGTACATGAATTTAGATGCTGAAATAAATGGTACAGGGGTTAAGGTGCAACTCTATTAAAGTACAGGGACTAAAGATGCATTTATCCCTCAAATTAACTCAATTTATCTTAAATTATCCCTATTACGCCCGTTTAACTTCTTGTTTCAATTAAACATCCTAAAATCCCCCAAAAAAGTGTCATATCGTGTTTCTATTATAAAACTAACTGGAATTAACTCTCTTTTTTTCATAATTATTTTAGAATTATGGCTTGAATAAAATTGGACTCCAATTAGCTCTCGCTGCCTTAGTTATTGCTGGACTAAACAACTCTTATTCATCCTCTATTCCTCAATTAACAAAGTAAACCACAAATTCCTCCAAAAATCCATCTTTTGCTTTTTCTTTTTAATTCCTTTAAATAAATAATGACTTGATAATTTATTTCATTGGTGAAGTGCTGAGGAAATGACGTTGGAACGGTACGAAACGGAAATAACAAAAGAATCGACTCCTTATGCTATAGCTCTTGCGAAACACTTAAATTCAATCGGGGCGAAAATGTATGGGGCTTTTTGGTGCTCACATTGCAACGAGCAAAAAGAGGTAGAATGCAATCTTTCAAAATTGAGTTACAAATTGCAATGTTTGTTAATAGAGATAAATGCATCGGTAGTTCATGTAGTTTTAGTAGAGTTGCACGTTAATCCATGTACTGTACATTTGGCGTTTAAATCAGAGCAAATTAACACATTTTATAAATTCCAACTTTGCCCTCTGACGTTGGAAGAAAACGATCTTTGTTATAGAAACGGTGTTAATATGTTCTGTTAGCATGGGGACCAACAATGCAAATTTATGAAGTACAAGGATTTAAATGCCGAAATAAATAGTACAGGGATGAAGTTGCAACTATATTAATTAAAGTACAAGGATTAACGGTGCATTTCTCCCTAATTAATAACCTGTCCCTTAATAACTTAATCAAAAAGCGACCATTTTACTGCCATATTTTATTTTCTTTTTCTTTCTTATAAATGGTTATTTTTACCTTTCCAATATGCCAAATTATATTAAAAAATATATTTTTCACAAATATGCACAATAAAATAAAACAAACCCATATATTAGAATGATAAATAAATAAAGTGGTGGCTTTTTTAAAAGATAGGGGGTTTTTGATGGAATCTAAAAAGTTAGGGTTTTTTTATAAGGGTTTTGAAAAATTTGGCATTTATTAAATTGCAGATGTTTGGACGTGAGGCGGCGAAAATAATAAATTATGTGGAGTGCTTTCCAAATGGAGCGGGAAAAGGAAGAAAGATGGCTTTTGAATGTGCCATTGTTGGACTTAAAGGTTTTCCCACTTGGGTCATTAAAGATCAGGTATGTTTAATGAATTGAAGCATAATTGTATAACAAATGAGGGTTAAATGCGCAAAAATGGTCAAATGGTATTCTTTGTCTGACATAATGTTAGACTTGTTTGCTTAATAATGATGTGAAAATGGGATTTATTCCATTTCACAAAATCTTTTGGTGTCGAGCCAAAACAAATGTAAGATACGTAAAAGAAGTATTTTTTTTTCTGGCAAGTAATTACCAAAACAGACAGATCATGTTTAGCGTTTCTGATTCTTCATAATTTCATTAATATTTATTGTAGGTTGTGGAAGGTGAGCAGGATTTTTCGACTTTAGCAAAAGCATCAGGCTTTGTTTATCAAGATAATAATGATAATAAGGCTTCTTAAACAAATTAAAGGGCGTAAAGATGGCATTTAATATTACCAAATAAGATTTTCTGTTTGAATAAGAGCTCATGTCTTTTTATTTAATTAATTTGTATATATACAAGGATTTGCATGTATCAATTTTCTAAAGACTTACAAGAATTTTCTAGTATTTGTTAAGAGAGTGTAGTGCTTTTCTCTTTGGAATTTTTATGTATAGTTCATAGGTACTCTCTTAATTTAATTGTATTCTTCCACGAATTATTTCACACTTCTTTTTATTCTTCTGATCAAATCATTCCAAATTAACTCTTTGTATAATTTGCTTGAATAAACTTGCGTTCAAAATAAATAAATTGAGAAAAAAGATATTCTGTTACGTCCTGTCTAAAATAAATGGGAAAAATCTTTTGTTAAATGACAAAAATCATTTCCTACACGAAACAAATAATAAATTGTTATGTACTCATTTCATTTAATCATGGGCATTTTTAACCAATCTAATAATACAAATCTCACATTTCTTCAGCACAAAGAAGAAATGCAAACTCACCAAAAGGTTAACCAAAGTATTCAGCACCCAAGAACATAAACAAAAATAATGAAAATACAAACGAGAATTGAAAAAAGAACGGAATTCAGACTTACTGCTCGTCTTTAACAACCCTGTTAATAATAACTACAATATCAAGCAAACCACTCTCCTTACAAAAATGAAAAAAACCTCCAAAAACATTCATCTGTCAATACAATGTCAAAACGAAATACCAATTTTGTCAGAGATTATTTCAAAGTTGCATTAATTATAACTTGTAGTTTTTCTAGTTATGTAGTGAGCAAAAGATAAATGAGTCCTTTCAAGTATTCCACTATTTCAGACCCTCCGAGTTTTGAGCTCCCAAATACTCTATCAACAAAAGTAATTGGAACCTACACAAAATAAAATAAAATAAAATAAACATCAATCGTGCAATTAAACACCAAACAAGCAAAGAAAAACAAAAACAAAACCCAAAAAAGAGAAGTATTCGTGAAAAACTATAAGAAATGTGAAAAAAAATAAAAGAAAAAAGGATGAATAAATACCTCTTCCACACGATAGCCTTTCCTTGTAGCTCTAACAATCATCTCCATTTGAAACACATAGCCTTTGCTCACACAAGACGTCACCAAATCCTCCAAAACTGCTCGCTCATACAACCTAATTAAAAAAATAAATAAATAAGAAACGCAAAGAACCATAACATTGAGTATTTGTTGAGACACAAAATTGGAGCAATTTGTTGCTTAATTGCACAACTTAACTTACATGACACTTATTTGAGGCAAAAAGAAAATTCAGGGATACCAGTACCTAACCAGAACGGTATTTTTAAGGGAAATTTGCAAAAAAGCCCCTGCATCATACTTAAATTTCAAAAAAAAACCCTGCATTATACTTAAATTTCCAAAAAGCCCCTCCATTAATGGAAATTGCAAAAAGAAAACCCTAGAAAAATCACCTACCATTTGTTAAACATTTAACACCGTTAAGTCACCTAATCACTCTAATCAATAACAGAGGGGCTTTTTTGCAAATTTCCCATTTAACAATCAATAAACCTAAAGAATTAGGTTACAAAAAATACTTATTAAATAAAAAAAGAACTCACCTAAAGGATCCGGTCAGGTCAGAAACGCCAGGCCAAAGTAAAGTTTGCGCGAGCACGTTGGCGCCCCTGCTCGTCAACTTGCGCATTAAATTCCAGCCGTGCACGCCGCCGTTTCGGACGTAACGCGTGCCCGTCACGATGCTCGCGCCCGTCTCAATCTGCTTCCTGATACAGATATTAAATAATTATTCTAAGTACGTTATGAATGATATGGTCGCGTGACTAGGTCTCCTTTGGTAGAGGAATGGAATGGAAGTAAGGGAGATTTTGAAAAGAAGCCCCTGTGTTGTGCATAAATTACGAAAAGAACATGTATTTCCTGATGGAATAAGAAATAATGTTTTTAAGTATATTGTATTATAATCGCATGACTGGGTTTCGTTTCGTAGAGAAATGAAAATAAGGGAAATTTGCAAAAAAAGCCTCTGTGTTGTGCCTAAATTAAAAAAAAAAAAACCATGTATTTGTGGAAATTGCAAAACTCGGAGGGGTTATTTTTTGAATTTTGAAGACTGGAGGGGCTTTTTTGCAATTTCACAATAATGCAGGGGCTTTTATGCAAATTTCCCTACAATATCCGCGACCGTTTCAATCTGCTTCTTGACAGAATAACAAATAATGCTTAAACATGTTGTAATGTCTTGCAATATAGTCACATGACTAGGTCTCGTTTCGTAGAGAAGTGGAAATAAGGGAAATTCACAAAAAAGCCCCTTTGTTGTGCCTAAACTGGAAAGAAGGCCCAAATTGCGAAACTAGGAGAGACTATTTTCTGAATTTCTTGAAGATTGGAGGGGCTTTTCTGCAATTTCAAATAATAGAGATGTTCTTTTTGAAATTTAGGAATAATGCAGGGGCTTTTATGTGAATTTCCTTACAAATAAATAACAATCCTGTCGTATTATATTACCTGATGAAGCTGGGCAAGTACTTGGGCTGGGAAAAGAAGAAAATAAATGTAGTGAGAGAGAATTTAGTAAGCTAGAAAGATAATTTAATTAATTAATGGATGAAAATAAAAAAGAAAGAAAATAATAATACGTGGTGTGAGAGATCCGCATCCATAATAACAACAAAATCGCCAGATGCATGTTTCAGCCCGTGATAATAAGCAGTGCCTGAATATTATATTGTTATTTATTCAGCAACAGCATAGCATGAGGTTTTTACTTTTGTGGTAAGATTTTTAAAATAACCCAAAAAACATCAAAACTCCAAAACTAACCCAGTTTTCAACTACAACTCAAAACGGACTTTGGAAGTCCGTTATTTTTTCAGGAAAAAGGCACCAGATTTTGAAATAAAAAAAAGAACCGAACTGTTGAAAGTTTGGTGAAAAAGACAAAGAAAGTACCCGACTTTTGAAAGTCCGGTACTTTTTTGGTAATATTTGCTGAAAAAAAATTAACGGACTTTCAAGGTCTGTTCTGAGTTAGTTTTAGAATAAAGTTGAATAGTGAGTTAATTTGAGAATTTCAAAATTTTCTTGGGTTAGTTTGAAAATAGTACTTTACTTTATTTTTTATTGTGAAAGAATAAAAAGAAAAGGCAGGATTTACCTAGGCCAAGCTTTCTTGGTCTTGCTCGTAATAACTGTTATATTGTACAAAAACATAATAAAAAAATTAGTTATCATCCAAATCTAAGTCCTAATTGAGACTTCCAATTGGGGATTAATTGCATTTTTGTGTTAAATTAACACCTAATTGAAGTTTAATTCACAATTTTGACACTAGGCATTACATTTACTTTCCATCAATTTACAAATCCTTTGAACATAACTATAAATCCTAATTTACAATAATCAACTCACAATTCGATCTTCACCATAAACCTGTTGCAGCTGCTTGACAATATCCTGAGTTCCATCCGGGCTTCCATCATCCACAATTATCACCTCAAAATCAAATTCCCTATTTCCCAAATCAACAAATTTCATGTAAAAAACAACCATTTTTTCCAAATTGCACAGATCCTTAAAAGATCGATTGAGAAGAAAAATGGACTGAAATTGTTTGAGATTAATCAGATCGGACGTACTGAAGGTGTTTGAAAACGAGGTAGACGATCAGCGCTATGTTGAGCCGCTCGTTGTACGTCGGGATGATGATGCTGTACTTGTACTTGTTCGATTTCTCTTCGCTCTTCTGCTCCGCCATGAGCGAAACTAAATCAATCACAGATTATATTATATTATAACTGGAGAATGAAAAGCAAAACTGCACGAGAATTCCAAATGAGAGAGGAGCCGACTGGTGCGCTGCTGGGAACGAGGGCTGTAAACGAGCCGAGCCGAGCCGAGAGCTGGTGCGCGCTGCTGGGAACGAGGCGGTAAACGAGCCGAGCCGAGAGAGAGGAGCCGACTGGTGCGCTGCTTGGAACGAGGGCTGTAAATGAGAGAGGAGCCGAGTGAAGCGGTTTTTTGGGCCGGCTCAGCCCTTCGGCGTGAGACGGGCGATATGGGATGGAGCGGATTTATGGAGTTAGGCCTGCGGTTTTTTTAATGTAGGACGACTAGTTTGGATCATCATCTCTGAATTTCTTTTTTTTTTCGTTTTTAAAAACCGGAAAACTGTTTTTTGTTTTTTAAAAATAAAAAATATTTTTCGGTTTTTGGTTCTAAAATTGTTAACCGTTTTTTTTCTGTGAACAATTTTAGTGTCAATATATGTTTTTAAATATACTATTTTCACGCTAACTATAAAGTTTTTAGTTTCAATACACTGACTTCAATTCTAATACCTTGAACTTTCACTGCTAATATACTATTTATATACTATTTTTAGTGTCAGTATATTATTTTCAACGTCCATATATCATTTTCAATACCAATATATCATTTTCAGTGCCAATATTATGTTTTCAATATCAATATATCATTTCCAGTATAAATGTACTATTTTCAGTATCAATATATCATTTTCATTGATTGTTATTTTTTGTTCCAAATTTATCGAGTTTCAGTATCAATAAACCATTTACAATATCAGTATATCATTTCAAATATCAGTATATTATTTTCAGTAAAAATATATTGTTTTTAGTGTGTCAATATTTTGTTTCTAGCATCAATATACCGTTTTCTCATTTTCGCTGTCAATGTAATGTTTTTAGTGTGAATATATCGAGCTTCCAAGGAAGAATGATGTATTTACCCAGTGTGAAATATCACATTGTTCATGTCGATATGAGTCTGTAAACAGTATTTGTCAACGTCGTCTTTTTTATATTTTCGCCAATATATCTTTTCAGTATTAATATACCGCTTCAGTATAAATATATCATTTTTAGTGTCAATATATTAATATATCATTTTCAGTGACAATATTTTTTTTCTTGACGTCATTATATCATTTTCAATGTCAAGTTAGTTTTTCAGTGAAATATAAAGTTTTCAGGATCAATATTCTGTTTTTAGTGTTATTCTATGATTTATTTGTGTCAATTTATCTTAGTGTAATATAAAATTTTCACATTCAATATTTTTTTTCAGTGTTATCATATTATTTTCAATGAAAAAGAGAAAAAAGACATAACATTTTATTGTTTTCAAAATTTTGTTTTATTTGTCATTTGGATAGCAAAAAAATGAAAATGAAGCTAATTATCCAAACAAGTTTTTTTTAGAGAAAAATAGAAAGTAGGTTAGGGCAACGATGATGTCAAACGTGCCCTACATATTTCAATTATTTTCATTTCGCTTGAAAAAGATTAAATCAGATGGCACGGAGTGAGATTGATCAGATCGGAATTAGGAGCATGACGAGATCAGAACGTATTGCAGGTGTTTGAAAACGAGATAAACGATCAGTGCTATGTTGAGACGCTCATCGTATGTCGAAATGATGATGATGTACTTGTTCGATTTCTCTTTGCTCTTTGCTCTTTTGCCAAAAAAAATTATATATGCTCCCTTACAAACCCAAAATATCATATATATGACTTCCAAAAGATAAGTCAGAAACTGTTTTTAAATAATAATTTTACTTTCAAAAAATTAAGTCATATGCCACCGAAGCGGAGCAAGATACGCTCTAATTTTAATCTTTTCTAATAATAGGGGCCATCCAGCAATTTCATGAATTTTAGGGTTACTTTGCAAATTGCATATCTATTAATAACAACTTAGTTAGATCGTGTGGATGGCCGGGAGAAACTTAGATCAACATGCCCATTAATCGGTTTGAAATTATAAAATTAGTCCGTATAGTTGGAAATTTTGATTTTTTTTTTTTTCAATGTAAGTTTTGTCTTTCCTTTTTCAATCAAGCAAAATAAGAAACTTATGAATAACACTAGTTGCCTTTGTTAATGAAGCAAATTAAGAAACTAATGCAAGATTTGTCTTTCCTTTTTCAGCTTACGACAATTATAGCAAGTATTTTTGAAAGAATATTTCCTTAAATCTCGTTGGCTCCAATTAGTATTTGGTTAACTTTACTTTCCAAATTATATCCTTTAAACCCTGCCTTCGTTTCCAAAATTAAGTACGACCGAGACAAAGAGTGTCCCTTATATATAGCTGGCCATTACCATTTATTTACGTACTTCGACATTATTTTTTCTCGTCGTCCTTGAGGGAAAACGCGAAAGAAAGAGAGAGGGAAAGAGAGTGGAAAATGGAAGGAGCTGTTAATGAGAGGAAAGGAAAGATGGAAGAAGAAATAGTAGCTGTTGATACGGGTTCTAGTCAGAAGAAGAAACATAGTACGGGAAGGCATAAAATCGAGATCAAGCAGATTAGTAACGAAAAATATCGTATGGTATATACTAAATGCAAACCCATCCCTAAATTTTCGTTGTTATAAATTCTTCATTGTATTAATATTCTCTTTTCTCACAAAAAAAATCTTTATTCTAGGACTTTGTTTGATTTCTTCCACAGGTCATGGATCAAAATTACTAAATTCATAATTATTGTTTATGATTTATTCAGGTTTGCTTCTCAAAGAGGAGAGCAGGGTTGTTCAAGAAAGCTCAAGAGCTCTCAGTGCTTTGTGGCGCTCACATTGGAGTCATCGTTTTCTCTCTCGCTGGCAAGCCCTACTATTGCATCCATCCTAGATCCTCTGCTCTAGAACAATTCATCTCATCTCAATCACACGTACAATCTGAGCCGCGTGATCAGTCTCAATCACATGTACAATCTGACTCGCACGATCAGTCACCAGGTGCAATGTCAGAGCTGAACGGACAGATCCAACAAATTAATGATGCATTAGAGACGGCAATGAAGAGGAGGGAAACGCTAAAACAAGCAAAGGAGGCTTCAACAGGGAATGTTCTATTGGACGGTGACATGTCAAGTCTTAGTTTGGCAGAGTTGGAAATGATGGAACAAGAGCTGAAGAGGGTTCGAGCAGATTTACATATCTATATCGATGCATATGATCATAATGGAATGATACGGTATGAATCACCATACGGATATAATTATAATATAATGATTATTCCTAATGATGGTATGGCTAGTACCAGTACTACTCTTCCGGAATACAAGTCAGATTATAATCTAGGTTGAGTTAGACAATATTGAAATTTAGCTATTTAGTTTGGTGCAGTAAATGATCAGGGTAGAGTTAGGCATTTTTGGTACTTTTAATTAGCTACTTAGTTTCCATCAGGGTTTTTTTAATGCAGAAAATGATTTAGAAATATTACTCATGTTCTTAATTAAAGCTGTATGTTCTTAATTATGATTGTAAATGAATTTTGAATATTCAATTCAGTCATTCTAGTATATATTTGTTATGTGCAATTAATTAATATCAAAATTTATTTTGATTTTTCATAATTATAATTTTATGCATTTTTTTTTTGAATCTTCATGAGGCGATTGCCTCACTGAAATTTTCATTTAATAAAATAAAATAAAAGCGAAAATACAAAGAGATTCATTTTTTTTTTTTTTTGATAGATTACAGACACAAGAAGAAAAAGAATGCCTAAAGTTCAAGCTAAGAAATTGTTGCTTGAACCCTAATTAACTAACAAAGCTTCTGCCAATTCGAAGCCTGTTGTTTAATCTCCGTCAGTATGCTTGGTCTATGCGGCCTCCTTTGTTGAAAGATCATCTGGTTCCTTGCCTTCCACATGGACCAGCATGCACTGAGCCACATCGAGTCCCATCTGCTCCTGCCTTCTTTAGTCAGGCCTTGGCTTTGATCCCTCCAGAAGGTAGCCATGTCCGGGGCAAGATTGGAGACCATGCCTATGCTCGTCCAAATTGATGTCGCAAAATGGCAGTGGAGAAAGAGGTGTGCCACCATTTCGTCAGGGTGGAGATTGCATAGAGACCATTCTCCTTGGTTCGGCCATCCGCGCTTTTGGAGATTAGCTTGAGTAAGTAGCCTATTCAGTAACATTAGCCATGCAAAAGAAGCGTACTTTTTCGGGGTTCTTAATCATCCATAGTCTCAGATTTTGTTTGGAAGCGGAATGTGCTAAGTGCAGCACTTTGTAAGCAGATTTTATCGTGAATTAACCGGAGATGGCCCGGGGTTGATTAAAGCTAGTGTTAAGAATAGATCTTGTGCTTCTGACCTTATTCTTTCATTAGGAGAGGCTAAGAAGGGTTGGAGGTCTATGGAACCATTGAGGACTTGTGCTACTGTCAGGTTGTCAATCTCTTACTATTCCATATATAACCAGAAAGAAGGTTTTTAGCGTACCCTCAAAAGCCCATATATCGTTCCAGAAATTAATTCGTAACCCATTTCCTAATTCATGGGAGATTGAGATGTTGAATATCGGCATTAGTTTCCTGAGATTTTTAAGGAAGAAAGAATAGGATTGAGAAGTGGGGGGTAAGGTCACACGGGTCTTCTAACCCGTAGAGGAGCTTCAGAATCTTGGACCATTGATTAGATGGATTCGATTCCATATCCAAAGCCATTTTAGGACTAAGAGAAATATTTTGATATTTAATGGATAAGATTGTAGAACATCCACAACTTAGTTGAATAGCATAGGGGATAGAGGGTCTCCTTGCCGCAAATTTTGTTTATGATAGAAAGGCTGACCCTCCCAACCGTTGATCTTAATGAAAGAAGATGAGGAGGAGAATAAGTTTTTCATCCATATGATCAATTTTATGCATTTTATGTCGAATAAATAATAAAATTGAAATATCGCAACGTAACGCGAGTATTATCATTGTATATAATATTACTCTTGCTTAACTTGCTAACATATATCACTAAATCTAATCGATTCCTAGCATCAATATGCTTAAATTCCAAAAAATACATGCATTATTGAAAATTGCTGAAAAAACCCTGTATGTTCAAAAAATTCAAAGTAAAAGCCCCAATGGTCAATTATTGATAATTAGCATAATTCAAAAATTTCAGGTAACTTTGTTAAGATGAAAATTTGTTCAAATTATAACCAAACCAATCACTGATACAATTAACCAATCAATCACTCTCTCAATCAAATAATAAGTAAATCAAATAATCAATAATTCAAAACATAACACAACACAGCCCTCCCCTTTTAGATTAGATTTACATTTTTTGGAGCTAAACTTCTGTCCATGAAGCCCCCAAAACCTTTGCCATGAAGCTATAACGGTCAGCCGCATTCTCAATCTACATAATCAGAAAAAGAACCTCAAGGTCTCAAACATATAGTCACATATAAGCAATAAACAAAATTGGACTTTCAATCTATAATTAGAAGAAGCTGAAATTCAAGCTTAGCCACGTATATACCAACAAATAATTTTTGTACTTTCGACAAAAGAAATTTTGTAGTAGTATTTGAATAGGTTGAATGATTCAAAGTTTTTTATTGCATGTATTGAAAAGAATGCTTAATTTTTTCAAAAAGTAAAGTATTATATACCACTTTCTTGGTGGGACGACCTCCTCCATGTCCAGCCTTCTGATCAATACGGCCGATGACCGGGTTTGTTTGTGGGCTATTTTCAACACTTGCGCATAACTTGTATTGCATTGTCTGTATGTGAATAATCATCATATAAAAGGAGATTAAATACAAGATTTAGCTTTAAGCGACAAAAAAAATATGATCGTATATTGTAGATAAACTGCAAATCTGGTCCCAGAGCTACTAAAATTTTGTTCAAATCGACCCCATTCAAAAAAAAAATATATATGGACTTTATCAAGCACCTATTGTTTAATTTATATCCCCCCTAACTTGAAATTTGAAATTATCCAAGTACTTTCTTCAACCTTGTGAATATTTCATGACCTCCTAACTTTCTACTCTACAACTCAAAACAACCGCGCTAAGAATTGACATGTTTCAAAAAATTTAATACAATCCAACACATTGAACAAAACAACAAATAGAATATATATAACTCACCGCAAGTAACTTCAGAGAGTGCAAAGGCACAACACGGTCATCATGATCTGCCGTCAACAACATAATTGGCGGATATTGGCTACTGAAATCCCCACTCTTCTCCCACGGCCTTGTCACATTGTGAAGTGGCGAGTATCTACATATCCAACATGAAATTACCACTCGGTTAATTGTTACTACTCATAAATAATGAGATAAGTTGGTATTTATATTTATTTAGTTATACTTGTAAATCGAATGGAAATCTTCCTCGTTGTCCGCACAACCAAACTCGCTGGTCCAAGCATGGCCGACAGTGAATTTGTGAAACCGAAGCATGTCCATCACACCCACGCTAGCCAAAACGCAACCGAATAGATCCGGCCTCTAAAAAAATCATATATTGGTTTATTATATAAAAATAACATGACTAATTCCATTATCGAGGAATGAAAATATTTTACCCTTGTGAACTAAACTTATGATTTGTTAGATACTGCTGACCTTCTTGGTTTTGCTACTTCAAAGAAACAGTAATTTTTTGTTGCTTCATTCATAGGAAATTAATCCCCGGTTGCAAACTATTTTTATCATAAATACACTTCCTCTAACTTACTTTTTTACCTCCTTTCTCTTATTATTTTCTTTGTTTTGCCTACGGGATTCAAAGCAAAAAATTTCCTTTGTTTTAATTTATTTGGGGCTCATCATTTAATACATACTCGATACCGTTCAACTAACGATCTAACCACTAAAAGGCTACACAACGCAATATGAGAGCCAGCTAAACAAATTTACCAAGTCAAAACCAATCACCTGATTCACGCAAGCAGCAACAAGAAGACCCCCATTACTCCCACCTTCAATACACAACTTCTTCGGACTCGTATACCCCTCTTTGACAAGATACTCACCACACGCAATAAAATCATCAAAAACATTCTGCTTCTTTTCAAAGCACCCGGCCTTGTGCCACTCCTTGCCGTACTCGCCGCCACCGCGGATGTTGGCCACGCAGTATATGACGTTAAGGTTTTTGAGGAGTGCGAGGATAACTGTGTTGAACGAAGGGTTGTTGCTTATGTTGAAGCCGCCGTAGCCGTATAGTAAGGTGGGGTGTGATTTGTTGAGTTCAAGGTTGGTTTTGGAGACGATGAACATCGGGATTTTGGTTCCGTCTTTGCTGGGTACGAAAACCTGTGGAAATGGGGAGTTATTGTAAGAGAGATGAAGAAAGTGTTGTTTGATAGTTGTTTTTAAGCTATTTTTGTGAGATTATTATAATTTTGATGCACTCGGCCAATTGAACTTTGAATTACTTGCTTGGCACATTTTTAAGAATATATGCACACTAACTATTTGACTAATTATTTTTTGACATTTGGTACCACATGAGTTAAGTACTTGTGGACCCAAATGTTAGTAAGAGATTTAATAGAAAAATTAAACAATGTAACCCCACTCATTTTATTTTTTTAATGTGAAAAGTCTAGTTACATTCCCTCAACAACGGCAAAGCTCTTAATCTCCCAACTATATTCAATTTGTCCAATGATATGGCACAAATTGATAAAAAAATTTAAACAATATTTCTTCATTAAAATGGTAAATACAAAGGTATTAAATATACCTGCTTAGCTTCAAAACCAGTGCGATCAAATCCAGGCACGGAAGTCTCTCGAAATATTTTCATTTGGGGACTCCCAGACTCCAAACTGCACTTGTAAATAATCCCTGGCGTCAGAAAACTCGTAAAATGAATAAAGACTTCACTATCCTCCCTTCGGCAAGAAATTTTTGAAATGCTTCCAATATCCAATGGCAAATCATACAAATAGTCCCCCGTTTTGAGGTCCCGGACTTGCAAAACATGCTTCACATCCGACAAATAACATAACAAAACTTTATCATTGTTGACCGCATAAGCCTCTTCCAAAACATTCTTCTCGTCCTCTCGCACCACCACTTCCCACGAATCAGGTTGACTAAAGTCGACTCTTACCAATTTATTTTTCGAGGCGTTTTTGTTGGTGACGAAAATGAATTGAGTTCCATCGTTGGCTATGTAGTGATAGGATGCGTCAAAATTATCGATGAATTTGATGAATGGGAGTAAAGTGTTGGTGTTTTTAAAGCCTTCAAGGCCAGAAGAAAGGGAAGTTAGATCACAGTAGTATAGTTTATTTGATGGGTCGCAGCCAGTATATGCATATAGAAGAACATACTGTCGATAAAAGAAAAGGTTTAGTTTTGGGTGGTGAGTTGTGAAACTTGACGTAAATAAATGGAAGCTTGTAATACGTGTCCATGCTTTTAGTAAAATTAATAAAATATACAAGTTTTAAAAGAATAAAGAATACTGCATGTGTTTGATTTTGGATATGAATTACATATACAGAGTTTTTTTTTATTACTTAAAAATTCAAAATTGGCGGTTTATTTTACCTTCCCATCATCTGTTACATTGGCGTTCCATCCATATTTCGGATTTTCAGGATCTTTCCAGCATAAAATATCGTCTGATTGGTCAGTTCCTAAGAAATGGTAAAACACCGAACGATTAAGATTTATGTTCGTCTCAGTCCCAACATCCAACTCGCCTCCTTCCCTACAATTCAAACAAAAAATAAATACAATATTGCTTTTTAATAAATTTATCGATAATGAACTTTTGATTAAATAGAATAAGGGTTAATAATTAACCCAACCTCATTATTCTCTATATACATTTGTGCATTCTCATAGACAACGATTGTTTAAGACATTAGATAACCCATTTACCTACCTTTGTGCATTCTCATAGTGCCACATCATCCCAATTGTTCCGCCGATAGATTATGTTGTGCCGAACATTTTTTATCATTGATTTTCTATAACTATTATATATATTTTGTATTTTATGTGTTAGTTAATGTATACATACTTTTGTCCAATTTTAGAAGACCACATGATCTTATAGTAGCTATGTATCATGTTGCCATTCGTTGGGTCATAATGGACCGATTTCATCTAATTAATTATAATTTGTGGTTAAGTGTGGATGCTAATGTTTTAATACAATTAGAATTGAAAAGTTCACCTATTAAAAATTATTTTTCCTTTTTCTTCAAAAAATTAATAATTCCTAACCAAAATATTGTATTTCTTCTACTAAAACTTTTATATATAAATTTGTTTGAATTTTTTTTTTGTTTTGAACTCCATATTGGTATGGTTTCAATTTAGCTTTTAATATAAAAGATATTTATGCGAAAGAACTTATATTCACATAATTAAACTTAAATAATTATCATAGCAAATTAATTTAAATATATTATAATGAATTATTTTATTTTAATTAATAATAATTTTAAAAATTGTAGTTGTAATGCTGAGCTGTTCCTAGTAATTACTTGGGAGCGGGATATCGACTGTAGAAAAAACCCTTTCCATCATGAGTCCAACTAATGCCCGATGCTTTCACCTAAATTAACAAAAAAATGAAAGACCAACAACCAAGTTAAGTTTCGTTACAAGAAATGCAACTTAATGATTGAAAAAAGGGGGACAATGCATAGTTAGTTAATGATTGCAGTTTGATCCTTGTAATTCTGATTTTTAGACTTCTTGGTCCCAATACTTTATATAATTGTGCATGGTTAGCCTCTGACTTAAACATTAAGATGCATGTTTTCATAAATTACATGGATGAACAAATTTAAATCAATAATACATGGAATAATTGAAATCCAAGTAAAGTACAAGGACTAAAATGCGTTTTTGTTTACCCATAATAGATGATCGGGTTGAACTTGCTTATCTTCGATGCTCATGACCTTAATTGAGATCCAATCGCTACCGCTTTCGCTTAATCCGTATGCTATGTATTTTCCATCTTTGCTTATGGAATAAATGTTTAAAGCAACCGTTCCGTCATCACTAAAAGTATTTGGGTCCAAAAGAGTTTTTGCCTCCCCTTCCAAATCATCCTACATTTATTAATAAATTTCAAATTATTAGGGCTTTTATTAGTTTTTCCTTATAGGTTTTATTATGTAACGAGTTTTAAGTGCATATAGATTATAGGAAGATTTGGAAGCAACCTTCTTTTTTATTTATGAATTTCTGTTTCGTATGATTTTTCCGCAATTATAGTGGGTGATTGGGAAGAAAATACTTGCTTTGAATGAATTCTTCTAATAAGTATATTTCTAAGATATTAAAATTTTGGAGACATTTCCTTAAAAAAAAAAATGTTGGAGACTGGAGAGACAGAAATGCTAGTTTTTTTTTTGCCCTTTCACTATCCTTGTTGTTTCTTTTTCTCCTCAAAAGTTGCAATCAAGAAAAATCAAACCCAAACTCAAGCTACAAAGAAACTTACTTGGACATAAAGCACGCTCTGTGATTGAAGACCAGTGTTGTGAAAATAGAAGTACTTGTCACCACGCTTGAACGGAGCACTATACCGGGGATGATCATACAGCGCCGTGATCTCTTCCTTCAGCCGCTCCCTCTCCTCACATTTCTTCAAAACTGACTTAGTAAGCTCCACCTGCTTCGTCACGAACTCCTTCACCTCCTCGGCTTGCGGATCCTCCAACCTAGTCAAACAAATGTTACAAAACCGAGTCAAATCACAAAAAAGAAAAGAGGGCATTTATAACGCCCCTCAATTTCAACTCAACGCATTAATAGATGGCTTTATCTCACCATCTGTACGGATCAGGGACAAGTACACCATGGTAATTGTCAACTACCGACTCGTCCCGGCGAGCCAAAGGGTACTCGAGCGGCTGAAGAGTGTTTCCGACGGTGGAGAGAGATCCCATTCTGAGAATTGAACGTGTGTGTGAGTTGGAGAGGAGAAGAAAATTTATAAAATAAAAAAAGGAAGAAGAAAATGAATTGGCCTTTTCAATCAAAAAAAAAGAATTGAGCTTGGAGAAGAAATATTTTTGCGTGTTAAATGAATCTCAAATAAATAGTTAAATAATGTTCAATGAATAATGAATCTTATCCGTTATTCCGTTTAATGGTTTCACAATCCACGCTTGCAAGCTAAATCAGTTCAAGTTTTCAAACAATAATTCAATTTTTCACTAAACTTTCACACTACAAAAATACTAAATTGTAATATCAAATATAATAACATCTTTAATTATTGTAAATAAAAAATCAGGTCAGAATCTTAGATTCCCCAATTCCATCAAGTCCGAGCTACGCTATCCTGAGTCGGTCAAAATCAAGAGGTCCAAACAAACCAACAAATAAAACCAAAAAACAGTTTCGACATTCTAACAAGCTTGTGTCCACATTCTTACACTTCTTCCACAGGCCAAACTACCCTCATCCAATCAATATGTCCAACAAATCAGTCTCTATTCACCCCCAACCACAAACAGGCCTCAAACATGTCCTCATTCCTATGCCTCACCGCGTCACTCTCCATGTTGCATTCTGTTGCACGGATATACGGGTATCGTATTTGATACGATACGATACGATACGGATACGGCTTCGGCGATTTTAGAAAAACTCATAATATGATATAACAATTTTATATATTATTTTATTAATTATATTTTATATATTTAATTATTTATTATATAAATAGATATCAGATTTTATTTCGGAGATAATAACAATTTATTATTCATAGAAATATATTGATACAAAATATTTGTTTGTTATTATTAATTATATAGTTAGATATTTTAATCATGTTTTATTGGTCTCATATGTTTTAAGTATATACATTCTTATGTTAGAGGCATCCAATACGGATACAGAAAGTATCTGTAAAGTATTTGTTATTATTTTGAATTAAAATATTAGAATATACCACGTAGCAGAACTGATACAGTATCGAATATCTGATGCGGTTATCGGTATCCGATATGATACGGCTAAATTTTTAAAAAATTCGTGTAATATAAGTCACTCTCATCCCGCTCCGCCTCCTTATTAAATCCCCCCTACTTCCCCCTCTTACCCAATATCATGCCATTTCCACGCGCCCAATTCATTTTCTTCTTATTTTCTCCAACTCACACGCAAAATCAACCAAACGAAGCGCTCGATTCTCTTGATGGTTTGTCTCTCCACCGTTGGAAACACTCTCCAACACTCCACCTAGTTTTGTCCAGTCTCTGACATTTTCTACTTTCTAAGTTTGGGGCGGAAATCTTGATGCTTATGTGAATTGACATGTCGGTTTTGTTTTGTTTGACTCGTGTAAAGACTCGGTAAGAGGCAGATCAGGTCCGAAATACGACCCGTGTTAATTAGGTTGCAAATGCTAAGATAATCCATAATATTTTTTGTAAAATACAAGGAAATACACATAATATTCATATAAAAATGTTTTTTAGGCAACTATTGTCGGATAATTAATTAAACAAAGTAAAAGTTAAGGAGTAAACGCACAATCTTTTGAGTCACATATTATATTGCACGGATATGGACATGCATGTCGTGTCCGATACGATGCGAACATGGTGACATGGCAACTTCAAAAAATTTCTGAACACGATATATATATATATATAATTTTATTATTTTTTATAATTAATTATATATTAAAAAAATTAAAATTATAAAAATGAGTAAACATGATAAAGAAAATGCTGAGAAGAGAATATGAATAAGAATTGAGAAGGAAACATCTCTTACACACATAAAAAATAAGAAAATATCTCTAATTATAGTTTTCACGAGTTAGCTTCATTAATAAAAAAAAAGAACAAAATGTACTTAAATATAAACAGACTTTAAAAAACGGTGATTTTTAGGAAAAATAAATAAATAAAGAGGGAGAAGATAGCAGATATAAAATAAATAAGAATTAAATTGGGATTTAAAATATTACGCCGTTTCCTCAGTAGTCTCTCCGACCATGTCTTGACCTGTCCACGGCAGGTCCTGACCATTTCCAAAAGTCAACAAATGTTAAAATATTCGGACAATGTGACTCACGTACAATACACTCTATCAATTAGGCTACGAATCATTTTGTAAAAATATTATAAATATCACTTAAATATAAACAAAAATATGGATTCATTTCGGATAATGAAATAGTTGACCTAAAAATATAGATACATCCACCAAAATTTTTTACTATGAAAAAAGTAGCAAAATTGTAAAGATGATTGCGGAAAATAATTTAAGATATTGATATGAATATGGATAATATTCATATTAGTATATGTATTTAAGTTGATAAAATGGTCAAATATCTGAATTTGTATTCATATATTTATTTATATTTGTAGTTTATATAAAGAGAAATATTATAAAATATATAGTAACCAAACAATCCATATGTAACCCGAATAAAAATATTTGTATATGTATTTATATAGAGTCAATTTTTTATATTAAGATACAATTTTGTTTGTGAATATGAATATGAGTCGGATATTATCCAGACTTGCTTACAGCCCTATGACAATAAAGCAAAACAATTACAGTTACAAAACATTGACAAAGAGAGAAGCATTTCAAATACCTCGCATCATATTTGTATTATGATTTCTAACATCATTTGTCAAAACAGCTTTAACAATACACCCTAAAAGATTTCATTTTAGTTGTTTCTTCAAGAAAAAAAAATCATTTCAGTTGTCATTAGTGATACAATAATTCTCTTCATGTTACACTTTTTTCATGCCAAATTCTATTTTCAACGTTTAATGTTAAATTTCTTATTATTAAATTAGATTCTATTTGTGATCTATAATATGAACTCTTGCTTAACATATAGCACTAAAATTTGTTGATTATTGGCATATTTGGTGTTATGCCCAAATTGCAAGAAATCCCAGCACTATTGAAAATTAAATTATAGAAAAAACGTCTATTTTTAGCAAATTCAAAGAACAAACGTCTATTTTTAGCAAATTCAAAGTACATCCCCAATGGTCAATTAACAACTAAAACCGGTACTAATATTCTTCAATTTTTTTCATTCAATTTTTTTTTTTTTAATTTGAAGATATAATGAAGAGTCTGTTTAAATTACAACAAAATCAACCATTGATATGACCAACCAATTACTATCTCAATCAAATAATAAGTAGATCAAATAATAAAAATAAATCACAACAAAGCCCTTTCAAGATTAGGTTCACAATTTGGAGCTAAATTCCGTCCATGAAGCCCCCAAAACTTTCGCCATGAAACTATATCGGTCAGCAGCATGCTCAATCTATTATAATTAGAAGAAAACGAAAATCAATAAACAATCTTTAATTAGATAGAAATACGAAAGCTATAATAAAAAAAAATCGACAATTAGAAGAAAAACAAAATCAATAAACTATCTATAATTAGATAGAAATTCAAAATCTATAAATCAAAAGAAAAAATCTATAATTAGAAGAAAAACAAAATCAATAAGCAATCTATAATTAGATAGATACTCAAAATCTATAATCATATGAAAATTCTATAATTAGGGTAAAAACAAAATCAATAAATAATCTATTAATAGATAGAAAATGGAAATCTATAATCAATAGAAAATTCTACAATTAGAAGAAAAACATAATCAATAAACAATCTACAGTCAGATAGAAATTAGAAATCTATAATTAAAAGAAAATTCTATAATTACGAGAAAAACAAAATCAATAAACCATTTACAATTAGATAGAAATTAGAAATCTGTAACTAAAAGAAAATTTATAATTAGAAAAAAAAACAAAAATCAATAAATAATCTATAATGAGATAGAAACTAGAAATCTATAAACAAAAGAAAATTCTATAATTAGAAGGAAACCAAAATCAATAAACAATCTATAATCACTTAGAAATTCGAAATCTATAATCATAAGAAAATACTACAATTAGAAGAAAAACAAAATCAATAAAAAATCTACAATTAGATAGAAATTAGATACCTATAATTAAAAAGAGAACTCTTATGCCAATACCAATAAAGAAAAACGTACACATTCCTTCAAAAAAAAGTAAATAATGCTGAAATTGTTTCAATGCTTGAGAATTATATACCAGTTTCTTGGTAGGGCGGCCTGCTCCATGTCCAGCCTTCTGTTCAATACGGCCAATAATTGGGTTTGTTTGTGGGCTGTTTTCAATACTTGTACACAACGTGTATTGCATTGTCTGTAGATAAATAATCATATAAAAGGAGATGAAATTCAAATTAAAGATTTAAGAGACGAAAAAAAATAAAAGGTATTGTAGACTAAATTGCATATCTGGTCCCAGACATGCTAACTTTATTCAAATTGGTCCTTAAGAAATAACTATGGTTCAATTTTATTTATATTAGATCAGTAAAGCCAACTATTGTTTCTCCCCAAATTTAAGGGGCAGTTGAAAGGACAACATTTCAATTATTACGAACTATGAATATTGGTCCAAAAATAATTTCATTCTTCCGCACTTCACAAAATATTAGGATCTTTTAAGAATTCAAAATTCTTCAACCTTGCCAATACTCCATGATTTCCCAATGTCTAAACAATGCTTCACACATCTCCCCACAAATTGGAAACAACTACGTTAAAATGCAAAGAATTGACATGTTCAAAAAATTTAATACAACCAAGCGACACAAAAAATTAAACAAACTTACCGCAAGCAACTTCAAAGAGTGCAAAGGCACGACACGGTCATCATGATCGGCCGTTAAAAGCATAATCGGCGGATATTGGCTACTCAAATCCCCACTCTTCTCCCACGGTCTTCTCACATTATGAAGTGGCGAGTACCTACAAATTCAATCAAACACAATCCATTTCGATTAACAATTAGTTGGTTGATTGATTTTTAATTTTCGAATGGTTATACTTGTAAATGTTACGGAAATCTTCCTCGTTGTCCTCCGCGCAACCGTACTCGGTGGTCCAAGCGTGTCCGATGGTGAATTTGTGGAACCGAAGCATGTCCATCACACCCACTTGAGCCAAAACACACCCAAACAAATCCGGCCTCTACAAAAAATAAGATTCATGTGTTATAAAGTTGGTTCCTCAATTAAATATCATGACCAAACTCCACCGTTGATGCCACCGTTGATGGATAAGCACTTGTGAACTAAACTTACGATTTGCTAAATACTGCTAATTACTCGGTTTTAGCCACAAAACAATCCTTGATTGCAAACTATTCTCATCATTCCTTTAACTTATTTTAATTATCTCTTCTTATCATTTCATTCATTTTAATTCATTCGATGTTCATCATTTTAAACATACTCTAAAACCTTCAACCGCCGATCTAACTACCACCAAAACCACACAATCTCCAAATCGACACCCTCAAAACAAAACAACCAATCAACAAACCTCACCTGATTCACGCACGCCGCGACAAGAAGCCCGCCGTTGCTCCCTCCCTCAATACACAACTTTCTCTCACTCGTGTACCCCTCCTTCACAAGATACTCGCCGGCAGCGATAAAATCATCAAAAACATTTTGTTTCTTCTCAAAACACCCGGCCTTGTGCCACTCCTCGCCGTACTCCCCTCCGCCGCGGATGTTCGCGATGCAGTAGATGAAGTTGAGGTTTTTTATTAAGGGGATGCAGGTTTTGGAAAAGTAAGGGGTCAGGCTGATGTTGAAGCCGCCGTAGCCGTAGAGGAGAGTGGGGTGGGAGTTGTCGAGGAGGAGGTTGGATTTTGAGACGATGAACATCGGGATTTTGGTCCCGTCTTTGCTCGGGAAGAAAACCTAAAGAAAGTATAATTTACAACTCATTAGGTAATTGTTTCAATAACTCTTTCTTTGAAATTTTGGTCCCCGAACAATGGATGGAATCAGATATTGTGATATTGATCTGTGTAATTACTTTTTTTTAATTATTTAATAGATGAAATTTGTTCAAGTAGGCTCTTAAGCTCACAACTTTATTCAATAAAGATCCTTCATTAGTTAAATGCCGATAAAGTATGCTCACTCCTATTAATACATGGCATTTCACAATAAAATATGGCACAAATTGACAAAATAAAATTAAAGAATATTTCTTAGGGCTAAGAAGAAGATAGGATCTTAAAAAATACCTGCTTAGCTTCAAAACCAGTGCGATCAAATCCAGGCACGGAAATCTCTCGGAATATTTTCATTTCAGGGGTTCCAGATTCCAGACTGCACTTGTAAATAATTCCCGGAGTCAGAAAGCTCGTAAAACCAATAAAGAACTCACTATCTTCTCTTCTTGAAGAAATACTAGAAATACTCCCAATATCCAACGGCAAATCATGCAAAAACGCCCCCGTTTTGAGGTCTCGAACTTGCAAAACATGCTTCACATCCGACATATAGCAGAGTATAACTTTATCCTTGTTGACCGCTTGAGCCAATTCCAAAACATTCTTCTCGTCCTCTTGCACTACCTCTTCCCAACAATCGGGTTGACTAAAGTCAACCCTTACTAATTTCTTCTTTGAGGCGTCTTTGTTTGTGAGGAAAGTGAATAGACTATCATCGTTGGCTATGTAGTGGTATTGCGCGTCGAAATTGTCGATGAATTTGGTGAATGGGAGTAAGGAATTGGAGCCTTTGAAGCTTTCGAGTCCGGAAGGAAGAGAAGATAGATCGAAGTAGTATAGTTTGTTTGATGGATCGCAACCAGTTTGTGCATATAGAAGAGCGTACTGTGAATAAAAGGAAAGGTTTTGGTTTAGATAGTGAGTAATGAATCTAGGGGTAAATAAATGACCGATGTTTTTAAAAGAATACAAAAATATACAAGTTTTAAAAGAAAAAAAGAACTCCATGTTTTTTTATTTGGATATGAGCTACACATAAGAGGGACATTTTTATTCTTTTCATTAATTGAACATCTAAAGTTTATTTAATTTTTGAAAATCTAAAATTGGTGGTTTATTTAATTTTTACCTTCCCATCATCAGTAACTGTCGCGCCCCAACCGTATTTCGGATTTTCAGGATCTTTCCAACATAAAATATCTTCTGATTGGTCGGTTCCTAAGAAATGATAGTACACAGATTGATTAATATTTATGTTTGTCTCAGTCCCCGCATCCAACTCACCTCCTTCCCTACAAACCAACCAAAAAAGAAGGAAAAAAAACACAATTTTACATTTCGATAAAAACTTATCTAAAAATTGATTTAAACAAAGTATGTGACGGATATTTACTTGGGAGCGGGATACCGACTATAGAAAAATCCCTTTCCATCGTGGGTCCAACAAATATCCGAGAATTTCACCTAAATTAACAAAACCAACAAACAACCAAATTAATATTTGTTACAAAAAATGCAATTAAATACACAAAAAGGTTTTACTTTCTTTGCTTACCCATAATATGGTATCGGGTTGAACTTGTTTATCTTCGATGCTCATAACTTTAATTGAGACCCAATCGCTTCCACTTTCACTAATTCCATATGCGATATATTTACCGTCCTCACTTATTGAGTAAGTATTTAAAGCAATTGTTCCATCTTCACTAAAAGTATTTGGGTCAAGAAGAACTTCAGCCGGTCCTTCCAAATCATCCTACAATTATTAACAAAATTAACATCTATTAGGACTTTTGAAGTATTATGGTCACTTGTAATTTGTTACTGTATGATCGGATAACTTTATTTGAATATATTCTTGTACTAAGCAGTCGATTAAAAGATATTGGTGAAGGTGGTCGAAATTATGTACTTAATTTTAATTCATACAACCATTGAGAGAATCATTGGACCTAGCAAAAATACAAAATTCAATTTCGAATCAAATAACAAGGTTTATTTCTCTTCACAAATTAAAATGTTAGAGACAAACAAAACTAAGTTCTTTGCCCTCTCCTCTCACTATCCATCTCATTCTCTTCTCCCCTCAAAAGTCACAATCAAAACAATCCAACAAAAACCCCTCTGAACGGAAACACAATCTCACCTGAACATAAAGCACGCTCTGAGCCTGAAGCCCCGTATTATGCACATAAAACCACTTCTCACCCCGCCTGAACGGAGTTTCATAACGCGGGTGGTCAAACAACGCCGTGATCTCCTCCGTCAGCCGCGCCCTCTCCTCACATTCCTTCAGAACCGACTCCGTCAGCTCCGCCTGCTTCTCCACGAACTCCTTCACCTCCTCCGCCTCCGGATCCTCCAACCTAAAAATAAATAAAAAAACCCAACTCAAATCAGCAAAGAATAGTAAATACTAACCACTCGAACAAAACCCACAAAATAAAAACCAACTTAGATCACAAGCAAAGAAAAGTAAATACTAAATACTACAAACCACTCAAATATCAGTGGATCTGGGTGATTCATACCATCTGTAAGGATCGGGGACTGGAACGCCGTGGTAGTCATCGACCACGGAGTCGTCCCGGCGAGCCGGCGGATACTGAAGCGCTCGAAGAGTGTTTCCGACGGTAGATAGAGAACCCATTGTGCGAACAGATTTCTTCCTTCGGTTGCTTTTGCGTGTGAGTTTAAGAGAAGGAGAGAATGAGTTGGGCGCGTGGAAGAGGCGTGGTATTGTTGAGCGAGAAGGAAGGAGGAGGGATTTAATAAGGAGACGGTGGCAGAGGAATGAGGTCATGTTTGAGGGCTTGTTTTTTGGACTTTTTTTTGAATATGGACGGGGTTTTTGGGGCGTGCTGATTGGATAAGGGTGAGTTTGGGCTTTGTGTGTTGTTGTTGGGGGGGGGGGGGGGGGGGGGGGGGGGGGGGGGGTTGGGGAGTAATAGTGTGGACATGGGCACGTTAGAATGTCGAAATTGTTTTTTTTTTTTGTTTTGTTTTGTTTTGGATTTGGGGAATGTAATAGCGTGGACATTATTTTTTTTTTTAAAGTTATGTAGATCTTGATGTTTTCTGCATAATTTTATTAATTAATATTCAGTTAAGTTACAGAATAATGTGGACATTGCCTTGGTAGAATGTCGAAATTATTTTGTTTTGTTTTATTTTGGGTTTGGGGAATGTATTAATGTGGACATTGGCTTGTTAGAATGTGGAAATTGTTTTTGTTTTGTTTTGTTTTGGGTTTGGGGGAGAATGTAATAATGTGGACATTGCCTTGGTAGAATGTCGAAATTGTTTTTTTTTTTTTTTTTTTAATACTTGCTTGAGGAAATTGTTTTGTTTTGTTTTGTTTTGGGTTTGGGGGACAATGTAATAATGTGGACATTGCCTTGATAGAATGTCGAAATTGTTTGTTTTGTTTTGGGTTTGGGGAAGAAGTGTAATAATGTGGACATTGACTGCCTCGTTAGAATGTCGAAACTGTTTGTATTGTTCGGTTTGAATCTTTTGATTTGACTCAGGACAGCTTAGCTGGAAGGGAATCTGGATTCTGACGTGGTATTTTGGTTGTAATAAAAGATGTTGTTATATTTTTGCAGTGTGAAAGTTTAGTGAAAATTGAATTTTTGGTTGGAAACTTGAACTGATTTAGCTTGCAAGCCTGGATTGTGAAATTATTAACGGAATAATGGATAAGATTCATGATTCATTGAACATTCAGCTATTTATTTGAGATTCATTTGAGACACCCAAAATCATTTTCATTTTCTCCACGCCCAATTCATTTTCTTCTATCCAATTCACACGAAAAAGCAACCAAACGAAGCGTTTGATTCTCACAATGGGGTCTATTTCCACCGTCGGAAACACTATTCCGCCCCTCCAGTACCCTCCGGCTCGCCGAGACGAGTCGGTGGTCGACAACTACCATGGCGTGCTAGTCGCTGATCCGTACAGATGGTGAGATAGCCAGACAAATATATTGATGTTTTGGGTATTCTTTGCTTGTGATTTGACTTGGTTTTGATTTTGTGTTTGATTTAGGTTGGAGGATCCGGAGGCGGAGGAGGTGAAGGAGTTCGTGGCGAAACAGGTGGAGCTTACGGAGTCCGTTTTGAAGAAATGTGAGGAAAGGGGGCGGCTGACGGAGGAATTCACCGCCATGTTTGATCACCCACGGTATTATACTCCGTTCAAGCGTGGCGACAAGTACTTCTACATTCATAACACTGGTCTCCAACCTCAGAGCGTGCTTTATGTCCAAGTAAGATTCTATCAATCTGGTTGCAACTCTTGAGGAGAGATAGTGAAAGGGCAAAGAGCCTAGTTTTGTCAAGTCTGACATTTTAATTTGTGAATAGAAATAAACCTTGTTATTTGATTCGAAATCGAAATTCGTATTTTTGCTAGGTTCAATGATTCTCGCAACGGTTTCATGAATTAAAATTACGTACATAGTTTCGACCACCTTCACCGATATCTTTTAATTGACTAGTTATTAGAAGAATTCATTCAAATAAAGTTATCTGATTAATCCGTAATAAATTAAAAGTAACTAGTCCTAAGAGATGATAATTTTGTTGCTAATTGTAGGATGATTTGGAGGCACCTGCGAAAGTTCTTCTCGACCCGAATACTTTTAGTGAGGACGGAACCATCGCTTTAAACACTTATGACATAAGTGAGGACGGTAAATATGTCGCATATGGAATAAGCGAAAGTGGAAGCGATTGGGTGTCAATTAAGGTTATGAGCATCGAAGATAAACAAGTTCAACCCGATAATATATTATGGGTAATTAAGCAAATACACCTTATTTTTGTAATACTAATTGTAGTAATTGTGAAGAAAGTTAATTTGATTTTTTTTGTTGGTTTTGTTAATTTAGGTGAAATTCTCGGATATTACTTGGACCCATGATGGAAAAGGGTTTTTCTATAGCCGGTATCCCGCTCCCAAGTAAATATCCACCACATACTTTATTTAAAATGTTTAGATAATTTTTTATTGAACTGTAAAATTGTATTTATTTTTTTCTTTTTGGGTTTGATTTGTAGGGAAGGGGGTGAGTTGGATGCTGGGACTGAGACGAACATAAATCTTAATCAATCGGTATACTATCATTTCTTAGGAACCGATCAATCGGATGATATTTTGTGCTGGAAAGATCCTGAAAATTCGAAAGATGGTTGGGACGCGATTGTGACTGATGATGGGAAGGTAAAAATTAAAAGGGAAATTCTTTAAAAACACCCTAACTTTTTTGGATATTATCAAAAACTCCCTATCTTTTTCATTTCTTCAAAAACCCCCTATAAAGCACATGGAATTTTTTTTTTAACCCCTATGGGGTTAAGTTAAACCTTTTCCATCCATTCAATTTTTGCATTGACCAAAATACCCTCTATTTATTTTTATATTATATTTAATTCAATTAAAAAATATAATAAAAAATTAATGTTTTTCAACATAATATAAATATTATATTATATTATTTTATGCTGCATTAGTTAATTTTTTTATTATATTATATAATTTTATGTTGCATTAGTTTATTTTATAGTATTATATTACATTAAATATTTTCTCTTTTTTATTTGTATATTATAATTTTATTCTCAGTAAAACATTATTTTATTATTATTATTTTTTATGTTTTTTAAAAAATAGTTTCTGGAAAAAAAATCAGTAAAAATTCTAAATTATTTTTTAAAAAATATTTTTTTGAATTTTTTTATAAGAATTTTTTTTCAGAATTTATTAATTTTTTCAGAATTTATTAATTAATGCATCATAAAATAATATAATATAATATAATATTTATATTATGTTGAAAAATATTAGTATTTTTTATTATATTTTTAATTTAATTAAATATAGTATAAAAATAATCAATAGAGGGCATTTTGGTCAATAAAAATTAGAATGGATGGAAAATGTTTAACTTAACCCCATAGGGGGTAAAAAAAAAATTCAAGTTGCTTTATAGGGGATTTTTGAAGAAATGAAAAAGATAGGGGGTTTTTGATAATATCCAAAAAAGTTAGGGGGTTTTTGAAGAATTTCCCAAATTAAAATAAACCACCACTTTTAAATTTTGAAGTAAGGAAAAATAAAAATAAATCTCTCTCTCTCTCTCTCTCTCTCTCTCTATATATATATATATATATATATATATTTCTAGTTCATATCCAAATCATAACTTGGAGTATTTTTTTTCTTTCAAAAACATGGGTATGAATGGAAAACTTCCATTTATTTACCCTAAGATTCATTACTTTCTAAATCTAAATTTTTTTTTATCCATAGTACGCTCTTCTATATGCACGAACCGGTTGCGATCCATCAAACAAACTATACTACCTCGATCTATCTTCTCTTCCTTCCGGACTCGAAGGCTTCAAAGGCTCTAATTCTTTACTTCCATTCATCAAATTCATCGACAATTTTGACGCACAATATCACTACATTGCAAATGATGATAGTCTATTCACTTTCATCACAAACAAAAACGCCCCAAAGAAGAAATTAGTAAGGATTGACTTCAGTCAACCCGATTCTTGGGAAGAGGTAGTGCAAGAGGACGAGAAGAATGTTTTGAAAGAGACTCATGCTGTCAACAAGGATAAACTTATACTTTGCTATATGTCGGATGTGAAGCATGTTTTGCAAGTTAGAGACCTCAAAACGGGGGAGTTTTTGCATGATTTGCCATTGGATATTGGGAGTGTTTGGAGTGTTTCGACAAGGAGGGAGGATAGTGAGGTATTTATTTGGTTTACGAGCTTTCTGACGCCGGGTATTATTTACAAGTGCAGTCTGGAATCAGGGACCCCCGAAATGAAAATATTCCGAGAGATTTCTGTGCCTGGGTTTGACCGCACTGGTTTTGAAGCTAAGCAGGTATATTTAAGACTCAAAGTTTGAAACTCATGAACATTAATTATAATCTTACAAAAATAGCTGCAAAAACATCTTGCAAACAAAACAACAACTCTTTCTTTAATCTTTCTTACCATAACCCTCCTCATCTTCGTAGGTCTTCTTCCCGAGCAAAGACGGGACCAAAATCCCGATGTTCATCGTCTCCAAAACCAACCTCGAACTCGACAACTCCCACCCCACCTTGCTCTATGGCTACGGGGGCTACAACAACAGCCTCACCCCTTACTTTAGCAAATTCTCTATCCCTCTAATCAAAAACCTCGACGTGGTCTACTGCATCGCGAACATCCGTGGGGGTGGCGAGTACGGGGAGGAGTGGCACAAGGCCGGGTGTTTTGAGAAGAAGCAGAATGTGTTTGACGATTTCATCGCTGCTGGGGAGTATTTGGTGAAGGAGGGGTACACGAGTGAGAAGAAGTTGTGTATTGAAGGCGCGAGCAATGGTGGGCTTCTTGTTGCTGCTTGCGTAAATCAGGTGATCTTTTAAATTGGTAATTTTGTTTTGAGGGTGTCATATTGTAGATTATGTAATTTAGTTAGTAGTTAGATCGGTAGCTAAAGGTTTTAGAGTATATTCTAAATGATAATCTGTTTTGTTTTCTTTGAATGAAGCACAAAATCTGACTATTTTGTTAGCAAAAATTGAGTAATTAGCAAATCATAAGTTTAATTCACAAGTGCTCATCCATCAATGGTGGAATTTGGTCATGACATTTTATTTAGGAGCTAACATTATAACACTCGATTCTTTCTTTTTTGTAGAGGCCGGATCTATTCGGTTGTGCTTTGGCTCATGTGGGCGTGATGGACATGCTTCGTTTCCACAAATTCACAATCGGACACTCTTGGACTACTGAGTTTGGTTGTCCGGACAACGAGGAAGATTTCCATAATATTTACAAGTACAACCAATTAAAAATGTAAAAATCAATCAACCCAACTCATTATTTGTGACTAATAATTGGCCGAAATGGAAATGTTAGGTACTCGCCGCTTCATAATGTTAGAAGGCCGTGGGAGAAGAGTGGGGACTTGAGTAGCCAATACCCGCCAATTATGTTGTTGACGGCCGATCATGACGACCGTGTTGTGCCTTTGCACTCTTTGAAGTTGCTTGCAGTAAGTCTATTATATTTGTTGTTTAATTGTATTTGAATGAAGTAAAAGTTTTGAACATCTCAATTCATTGTGTTTGTTTTTGATTTATTTGAGAAAATATTTTGCTTTAACTTAGTAGTAATTCTCTCTGAAGGCCTCCTTATCAAGTTCTTAGGGACCAATTAGTATAAAATGGAAATATTGGGGCCAATTAGAAAAAAAAAATTAGCAGGACCAGGGCAAATGAGGTTACAATATAAAAATTATTTTCCTTTTGGTAGCTTAAAAGTAAATTTTTCCGACCATTATGTTAGCAAATTTTTCCTTATGTCTATGTCTTGCTAGTTAAAATGAGATTAGAGAGAGTGAGAATACATGTGCTCTTCTAACCTAAATAATAAGCACCACCGGTTGAGTCGAGCCACTGGATGGTACTCTACCAGGGATCGAATCCTGGCTCAGGCTGGATTAAAAATCATAAAGAGGCTTAACACAGAGATCTAATGTGGCCCTCTAGTGTGTGTGAGTGTGGGCCTACGGGTCATCATGTCCGGAAAAAAAAACCTAAGTAATAAACAGTGGTAAACATCTTTCAGTATAATGGTATAATATTTATCACCTTTTATATGATTATTTTTTTTACAGACAATGCAATACACGCTGTGCTCAAGTGTTGAAAATAGCCCACAAACAAACCCAATTATCGGCCGTATTGATCGGAAGGCTGGACATGGAGGAGGCCGCCCTACAAAGAAACTGGTAAATGATTTTCTATTTTTTTTAAATTTATGCATTTTTTACTTTTTATTTTATTTTAAGAATGTGTACTTTTTTCTTTATTGGTATTGGTATAGAATTCTCTTTTGTATAGAATTCTCTTTTAGTTATAGGCTTCCAATTTTGTCTAACTGTAGATTGTTTATTGTTTTTGTTTTTCTTCTAATTATAGAATTTTCTTTTGATAAGGGATTTCGAATTTCTATCTAACTATAGATTATATATTGATTTTGTTTTTCTTATGATTATAGAATTTTCTTTTGATTATAGATTTCTAATTTCTATCTAATTTTAAATTTTTTATTGATTTTGTTTTTACTCTAATCATAGAATTTTCTTTTGACTACAGATTTCTAATTTCTATTTAACTATAGATTACTTATTGATTTTGTTTTTCTTCTAATTATAGAATTTTCTTTTGCTTATAGATTTCGAATTCTATCTAACTATAGATTATTTATAGATTTTGTTTTTCTTCTAATTGTACGATTTCTAATTTCTGTCTAATTCAAAATTATTTATTGGTTTTATCTTTCTTATAATTATAACAGATTGCGGACGCTGCCGACCGATATGGTTTTATGGCGAAAGTTTTGGGTGCTTCATGGAAGGAATGATGCTCCAAATTGTGAATCTAATCTTAAAAAGGCTTTGTTGTGATTTATTTTATTATTTAATCTACTTGTTATTTGATTGAGGTAGTGATTGGTTGGTTATATCAGTGGTTTGTTTTGTTATAATTTTAACAGACTCTTTATTATATCTTCAATTAAAAAAGTTGAACCAAAATAATTGAAGAATATTAGTACCGGTGACCATTGGGGATGTCCTTTGAATTTGCTAAAAATAGAGGGTTTTTTCTATAATTTTCAATAGTACTGGGGTTTCTTTCAATTTGGGCAGAACACAGGGTTCAGGGTTGGTTATTTTGCAAATATGCCAAGAATCAACTAATGTTAAGCAAGAATGTCATATTATATACAGGGGAGGGGAGGCCCTATAATATAACTTTTGAGGCAACCGTCATCAAAGACCTCAAAAATTTTGGGGCCTCAATATTTTATCCAAAGCTTATTACTTCAAAAAAATAAAAGAGAAAAAACATATAAATACTAAAACACCAAACTATGAATTATGTTCTAAATCATGTATCGTCTCTTTTCTTTCTAGCATCTTGACTTCTCTTGGCTCCTCTCAACTCGTTCATTAATATCCATAACAAAAATTTGATTGTCTTTGTTTCTCTTTTTTTTCTTTGTTTCGCAGTTTTACTTTAATTTCTATCGTTCTCAATCTAATCTTGTTTATTTGATTTATTCCGCACAAAGCAGATCTAGAAAAAGTCAGCAAAAATACTTATATACGGTTGTTCCGTCAGATTTATAAATGCGTATATAAATATTCTTCATATTCATATTAACATTTTCCATTACTTTTCTTAATTTTATTTACGTTTTTGTTATTCTTAATTATTTTTGTTCTCATTGATAATTAAACATTTGAAATAAATCAATATATCTCTATTCATTCAAAAAAAAAAAAAAATTCAATACATTCGATATATAACTTTAGATATAGTTTTGTTATCTTGGGACCGTTTGGTTTGAGCTTTTAAATATGGATGCCTTGGCATCCATGAGGATGGATCCCATTTTAACGTTTGAAAGAGTCACTCGGTAATAAAGTAATAGAATCCGTGATTTTCATGGGAATATTTGATGGGAATTAAATAACCTCCAAAATTGATAGCTTTTCTCATTTCCATGAGGAAGAAATACAAAAATAAAAAAATAAATCTTTATATGAAAATATTTTTCTCTCATTATTTTGTTGATTTAAATAAAAATTTTTAAATTTGAAATATCAATAAATCAAGATTTTATATATTCCTTAAAATAAATACATCAAACCAAATATATTAATAATACATATTTTAAAATTATATTATATAAAATATAATTTCTTAAAATCATACGTTCAAAGACATCATTCAAAATTGGTTCAAGGCAGTTATGTATTCCTTGAAATAAATATATAACGCCCGTTTTGCTACCTAGTTATGTACGACAATGATTGGACCTGATCCAAACTCTTCCCAAGTCTTTCTTTCTTTCCACGAGTCCAACAAACACAACACAAAACCGGCCCATCAATTCACAGAAAGAAGCATCCAGATTTCTCTTCTTCTTCCCCAAACCTAGAAAGAAACTCACCTTGTTGTTCTTCTTCTTCTTCTTCGATTGCAACCATGCCGAAGAAGATGGGGGTGAACACGAAGGCGGAGGCGGCGCGGGCAAGGCGGAGCGCGACGGAGGATGAGCGGAAGGCCAGCGAGACGCGCGCCAAGGAGGAAGCCTACTGGCGGGAGGCCGAGGGCTCCAAGTCCCGCGCCGCCAAGAAGCGGGAGGAGGAGGCCAAGAAGCAGGCTGAGGCCGCCGCCCGCCGTGCTGAGAATAAGAAGCTTGCCGAGCTGGAGCAGCAGAAGATCGAGAAGGAGATTCGCAAGCCGAATCCGAAAGCCTCTAGGGTTTCGATTCCAGTCCCAAAGGTAAGTTAGTACTAAATCTGAACTAGAAAATTCGAAAATAAACGTCCTTTTAATGGAATTTTTTGTTCTTTTTTAAGGTTACGGAAGCGGAATTGATTAAGAGGAGAGAGGAAGAGCAGCAGAGGTTGCAAAGAGAGGCTGAGGCGGCGAAGAAGAAGCAGGCTAGAATGGCGGATGAAGAAGAGTATGAAAGAATGGTGCTCGTGAGTAACACAAACAGAGACGATTCAATCATCGAAGCTCATTCACTGGACGACGCGATCGCCAGCATGGCTGTTGCTGAGTCATCGTCTCTGCCGGCCGATCGGCATCCTGAAAAAAGACTCAAAGCTTCCTTTAAGGTATGGATTTTAGTTTTAAGTTTTGACTTGTTGTTTTCATTTGAGAGCTGTTTTGTTTGATTGGTTTTTTGAATTTGAAGGCTTTTGAGGAGGCGGAATTGCCGATTCTGAAGGCAGAAAAGCCGGGATTGACGCTGCATCAGTATAAAGATATGATTTGGAAAATGTGGAAGAAATCTCCTGACAACCCACTTAATCAGGTTTGATTTTTGCTTCCTTTTATTTGTTCAAAATTCAATTGTGTTTCAATTTGTTTGTGCTTCTAAATGACTTGAACTTCTTAATCATGATCTTATTCTATGCAATATTAAATATTTGTTTTTTATTTTGTCATGCAGTCTGCGGAGTGAGGTAATGTTTGTTAGTAACAACATTCAAATACTTAGTGAGATATAAAGATGAAGCAGATTTTGTTGTCCTGTTAAGTAAAGTTTAATAATCGGCTGCCAGTTGTTAGGTATGCTGTGAATAAGCAATTGAGTGATGTATATTGAGCGAGAGAATATTGCTTCATTTTATCTTTTGTTGGATTGGTGTTTCTAGTTTTTGTGGAAGTACAAATCTGTAGTTGGTGGAATATTTTGGTTCTTTTTTTGAAGTATTTCTTTTAATTGGTAATTTGTTTGTTGTGCAACATGTATAATGTATTTTTGGTGATTGTCTCTTAGTTAGTTCTCCAAGTATTATCACTTGTGTTAAGAATTTGTGATACTTGTATTACAAAACAAATCTTTTGACACATTTCTAAGACCTTCAGCACATTGAAGAACATTTAAATGCTAATATTTATAACCTTACAAATTTTAAGCCAAAATGTTCTAAATTTAATTGTACTGCTCTTTGAAATGAATTATCATTCATTCATAAAATAAAATATTTACAAAAAGAACATAAAAGTCCCATAAAGGGGAAGCTACTAAAAGAAAGAAACCGTAATTGAAATCTACAACATTTGCAATACAACAGCCATAACTCTTGTTTCCTTTTCCGATACTTATTCATTCTTTGTGTTGTGAGAAGAAACATATGTAAGCATAGCTTGTGTAGATTGTTGGGTGAAATACTTTTGCCTCAGCCGAACATAAGGATAACCGATAAATGATAAAATGTGTGCCGGCTTTGAGAAGGAGATTATTTCGTACCACACTTTATCATCTTTGTCCCACTCGACAGAAAATCTTTCTTCGCCAGCCTGCATGCTACAACTTCTTAGTAAAAATTAAATATATTTCACCTTGAAAGCTTAAGTAATTAATATAGACGCTGATTCCTTCTTCATCTAGTGTTATCTGTAGTGACTAATACTCTTTATTGACTGAATCCTTAATTCATAACAATTCATACACAAACTCCTTCAATTTGTTTTAAGAAATAAGGTAAGTTTCTATGCACAAACTCCTCACTTTCTTAAGTAATCTGATTATTAACTTTTCTTTATGTAACCCAGTTCAGAAATCAAAATCCCACCTTTGAGAAAAAATGACACTTCAAATTCCTTGGTTGTTATGCAATTCTTTTTAGCGTTTTAATATGTTAACCATGAAAGTGAATTTGAAATTCCATTTTTTCACCTGAGGCAGATTTCAAACTCCGAACTAGGTTATCGAGATAAATAAGTTGAAAATCAAGTAACTTTGAGTAGTTCTTAAATAATTAATAGAGCTAGATTTGGAAACTTTTCCTGTCATAACATGAATCTAGAGAATTAACACAAAAATGCGAGATAGTACCAATAGGTGGCCTTGTAAGGTTCCACTTCCGAATGAAAAAGAGTCCCTTTTAGCTCGATTTACCGCATTTGATACATAAACAATTTGAAGAGGCATCATAATCCACGGTACTAACTCCTTAACACATACACAAAATCTCGTCCCTTTTTCCACCGGCGTTTTTGGATTCACATTCGCCCATCCCAATGTAAAATGCCTATAACCCATTTAATCAAATGCCAAAATCAAAAGACAGAACAACAGCAAAGAAAAATATAATCAATTTGGGCATTTTTATTATTATATTTTTTCTGAATGCCAATTTGGGCATTTTTACGAAGGAAAATAGAATCAATGTGAAGGATGGTTAATTGGTTTTATATACTTCCAGGATAAAAGGGCGGATTTGGCGAGATGGAAGGCATCTGAACCAACGCCAAGCTGGACACGGGACCGATTAGTGAAAAAACCATTCTTCTTCAGAGATTCGTCCTTGTCTTCCTCGGCAGCCGTGGAGCAGTGGAACTCGGACGGGTAGTTGAAGGCGCCGGCAGAGGAGACGCAAGCTCTCTGCTGCTCCGGCGATGGCCGGCGGAAGCTCAAGAACAGAGGTCCCCATGCCATTTGTTTCTCAGTTCCAGTAAATAGTTTTCTCAGAAGTAATGGTATGAAGGTTTTTATACGGGCTGGAAATGAGAAGGCTATATAGTTTCTTATATGGGCCGGATATTTTTGTTTCTATTTTTCTAGCATATGCATTTTGATTTAGTATGTGAGAATAATCAAAATTCATTGGTAGGCTGAAAATGGTGTGGCCTGGGGATTTGCAGAGTGCAATTCTTTAATTAGTTCATATTATTTAGTTAAATTATTCAAATGTTTGAAATTACACGAATGTAAATCATTCAAGAAATAGTAATTTTTTTGACTGGGTTTAAATATAATAAATAAGGTACGATTAGAGACAATATGTGTAAAGTCTAATGTAGTTATGTTTTCCAATTTGTAGGAAGTACATTTGATAGTTTGAGATTTTACATTATACAATTCCATGATAAATATGAATGCAAGAACACCCTTATTTGGCTTGAACTGGTGAGAATCAGTTACTCTTCAAATTCAAAAATCTCTAAACAATAAATATTTCAGGAAGACTAGGCCTGTATCATCATGATTCAGCTAGCTGCTTGAAATTAATTGGTTCGACGAATCTTGTTGAATTTGCATAAAGGAGAAACTGTGATGTAACATTATAAAGAGCTTCTGTTGGGTGAAACGAATCCCAGAAGAAGTATTCATTTCTTCGAGAGCAACAAGTCGCGTTTATGTTGCATTGATCCTC
The DNA here is from genome assembly GCA_027726005.1 of Juncus effusus. Lineage (NCBI taxonomy): Eukaryota > Viridiplantae > Streptophyta > Magnoliopsida > Poales > Juncaceae > Juncus > Juncus effusus. The sequence goes on from CM050895.1 coordinate 7,435,317, forward strand.
ACAACAAACACTAATCACATCCGTAAATCCTAAAAATAAAAAAATAAAATAAAAAAAATGCATAATTATGAAAAAAGATCGTTTTTCTGAAGGAGGAAAAAGATCAAGTTAACTATGGATTTTTACCAAATGCACTAGGCGATTCTAGAATGGCAGATACCACGTTGTACCAATCTGAATGTGCATACTTGAAGCCCGTTAGTTGGTTGCTAAGTTGTTGAATCCTTTGTCTCGCGACCATGTTGAATTGAATAGACATTTGGTTCAACTCCTCAATGCAATACCCTGAGAGAACAAGGTTCCTTAAAAATGGTACACATCCAACGTAGCTGGTGCCAGATACTGCAAACTTCCGTGCCCCAAGGTTGTAGATTGCCTGCATTATATCGAATGCTTGATGATTAAGTATTGGCAAGTTTATGTTTCTAATTTTATAAAATGGAGAAGACATTTTGTCTCAGATACATGATTGATGCAAATGAATATTGAACTCATGACTTATACTTTGTTATGTTTTGCACTCAACCACTAGATTATGAGTCAGTTTGCAACTTTTTAAATATTCGAACCAGCTTGATTTTTTTAACATATTTCTCAAACTAGTTCGTTCGGAGCTCCAAATCGTACCTCTAGTAATAGAAACAGAATTTCAAATTCTGTCTTATATCTTATGCAGGTTGTTGAGAATCACAGGATTTGAAACTTCAAACTAGATTAATGAGATAAATAAGTTGAGAAACAGGTCATTTTGAGTATCTAGAGAATTGAGTGGTTTAAAAGTAAAAAAAATTATCTAAGAACGCTCTAACTTGCATTGTCTTCGTTCTTCTCTGTTTTGGTTCTTCTGAATTGTGATTTATTCAGTAGGTTTTATTTAACAACCACATATTTGGCCAAAGTTATGTTTATATGCCCTTGTGTGTATGTGTGTGTGAGAGAGAGTACCATTAGATGCTCGATTAACTTGTCGACGAGATCAGAGATGAATTGCGTGTTCGCCGTGCTGTTTGCAGCTCCAGTTGCTTCATAATATGCGAACATGTCGTTGCTCCCCGTCCCCACCATGTAGAGAGACTTTGCCAGCGAATCTTTAGCCAACTTTGTACCCAATTTCTTCTTTAAAGCGTCAACGGTGTTTTCAAAATACTTGGCTTGGGTCACCATGTTTAGTGTTCCGTTATTCTGTTGGATCGTGAAATTCTCAAGGTAATCAGCTTCAGTATTTTAGCACAGATATTGGGTTAATAACATTTGAATTTATGGTTTTTTTTTTCAATTAAACCAAGCAAAGTAAATACTAGTATTAAACTAAGCAAAGATCTAGTTAAATCCATTAACGAATATACTATTACCGTATTACGAATAGTGAAGTACAAAAAGGTCTTACAGTGGTTTCGAGTATTCCGGAACCAGCAGATGCAAAGTTCACTCCTTGCAGCATTTGGTTTGTACTTTTGATCGAAAGATAAGGCGGTGGACTCATCTTGAAACCAAGATTTTGAGCTATAATCAAGTACGAAAAATTGAGTGAATTTTTCGGGTTTATTTATGGTCCACCAGAGAAATTGTAAGTAGAATCCACATGTTAAGTACAAAATTGTAACTAGAATTAACTTCCTTAATTACTAAAATACAATTTGGTCTTAGTAAAGTTGGTTCTTTTTTCATAATATACACCATTCGCTCTGTAAGTCGGAAAAATAGGGCAACTGCCAATTAACTATGACTGGATTATGCATGCTGGATTCTGTGTGGATTCATATAATTAGCAAACCTGATAAATTTTTAAATTCTAAAACTTTCTTCAAAATATAATGTGATACTGAATATATATCATTTAGGCCCACAGATGCATTTTGGCAGTACAATTATTGTCAATAATGAAAGGTATGTGTCTCTTTCATTTGCATGTTCACAATGAATAATGATAATGAACTATCTATTATTGTTTATGAAGTACATCATAAGAAATTTGGATATCATCAGTATAACAAAATTTGATTGGAAGCGGAGAATCTTTCAACATAATTTGCATGTATTTTCATCAAAAAACATAATTTGCATGTATACTTCTATTTTAAATTTTTTGTTTTGAGGGTCTTGCCATTTTATTTGAACTTCTTTTAGTTTTATTAAGTTAATTGGTTATTTTGTGTAAATAGTTAAAAGTAAAAATTCAGTAATATCTTATTGCATAAATTATGATATAAATTTCCTAAGCAAATCGAGGAGAAAATGGAAGCCTTTTAGTACATATATCCTAATTTCTTTGAATGATTAAAACTTTCAAAGAAAAGATGCATAAAAGGAAGATTAGAAACTTCCTACTCGTTAATTAATAATTAAAAAAATAGTATAATTAAGAAAACTTAATTAACCCCAACCTCTTATTTTTCATCTATTTTTGAGCCTCCTCAAAATGCCACATCATCAATTTTATCTCAACCGTTCGATCAATTTTTGGTCGAATTTTAGCCATTCATTTTTTCAAATTTATTGATATTTTATGGCAATATTTATGTGATTATTAAAACATAAGCATATGATTGGTTGAATTGATTTTTTGTGTTCTATAACTGATTTAGTGAGAACCGTTGTAAGTTTGTCTGTGACCATCAGATCTTAATCAGATGGTTTCAATGAATCATAATGCAAAATTATGTTCAATTATTAAACCAATAGTTAATGAAGAGTTCACTCATTAAAATATAAATAATTTTTCTTTTTTGCTTTAAAAAAATATAATTCTTAATGAAATATTTTATTTCTAATGTTAAAATCATCAAATATAAATTTGTTGGAATTTTCTCTTTATCTTGAGTTCCATATTGTTATTGTTCCAAATTTTTTTTCTTGCTAAAATATGTGAATATAGACTATATAAAAGTAGATGTACAAAAATAATATGCTCATTAACTTATACCTTATACCTTATTTTTTATCTCTCTTTGATTATTCTCAAGATAACTATTGTCAATTTTATCTCGTCCGTTGGATCAATTGTTTTTGAAATCTTAGCTTTTCATTTAAATTATTACCACAATATCGTATGTACCAATAGTTAATAAAGAGTTTACTCATTAAAATATAAATATTTTTTTCTTCTTTAAAAAATTATAATTCTTAATGAAATATTTTATCTCTCATGTTAAAATCATTAAATATAAATTTGCTGAGATTTTTTGTTTATTTTGAGTTTCATATTGTTATGGTTCCAATATTTTTTTTTTGCTAAAATATGTGAATATAGACTATATAAATGAAGATGTACAAAAATAATATGTTCATTAATTTATATCTTATACCTTATTTTTCATCTCTCTTTGAGCATTCTCAAGAGACCTATTGTCAATTTTATCTCGGCCGTTGGTTAAATATTTTTTCAAATCTTAGTTTTTCATTTAATTTATTACCACAATATCACATAAAGACATATTGTTATGATTCCAATTTCATTTTTTCTTGATAAAATATATGAATGCAGACTATATAAAAGAACATGTAATAAAATGATAAACTCATTTACTCTTATCATATTCTTTTACTCCTCTTTGAAAATTCTCAAGGAACTATTATCGATTTTCTCTCCGCCATCGAATCAAAAAATTTATCAAATCTTAGCCTTTAATTTAAATTATTATCATAATATCACATGATTAGTTAGATTAATGTTCAGTGTTATATCTCTGTTATGTGAGAACTATCATGTCAAATAAAATTTCAGAATATTAGAAATTATATTATAATACTTAATGTATTACGGGTTTCATAATAACATATGTGTAATCCAACCATTTTAACATCTAAAAAAATAAGAAAAATAGCAGTGACAAATTTTTGAAGAAAATGAGTAATGTTATATTTTCCTATGTAGTATACATAATTTTCCCGTATATATAATATTAAATATAATTCTTTTTTTTTTTTTTTTAAGTAATCATCTATAATTTAATCTTATGTAATTTCAACTAAAACCTCCGAAATAAATTATCTCGCATTTTATTTTTTCTGATCTCATTCATCTAAGTCTGATTAATACTTAATTTGTTTTTCTAATATAATATGTCAAGGCATAATGACATAAGAAAATCGAAGACAATAATTTCGAATTTTCATGTATTATATATGTACTATGGATTCATAAACTTTGATTTTGAATTTTCATAATTACAAGTTATACATTATTAGATTGAAATAACTATTAAAATTAAAATATTTGCTACGAAGCGTGAGCGTTATCCTAGTTATCCTTAATTTTTAATTCAAAATAGGTGCATGCCTTCCTTCTTCAAAAAAAAAAAAGAAGAAAAAAAAGTGAAAAATACACTAATTTGAGGGGCAATAGAAAAGTACCAATAAAGTCAATGCTGTTGAAGCCATTACTGAACCTTCCGGTTGGAACTTGGCCCGGAATGTCAATTCCATAATGTGGGAAATTTGCCTTGAAAGTAGCCGTTAAGTTAAGATAGTTGTTGTTGCCAACATCTGATAGAGAGTCGCCAAACACAAACAATGCTGGTATAGACAGAACATTTACGCTCTTATCGGCCTTCGAAAGGACAAGGGCAGCACCAAGCAAGAATACTGTGAAGAAGGCGAGAAGAGAAGCCATCTTAGGTTGTAAAACTATTGACGTACGTGTTACCTAAGACTTGAGTTGCCTTTATAGAATAATACAAGGTCTCTTATAATTTGGGGGTAATTATTATTTGATTTTTTGAAATGAAAAATAATTTTCAGATCAGAATTTTAAACGTGATAATGTCAAAATCAGCCTTGGTACAACCACACCAAACAGCAAATTAGGGACCCCCCAAAATTTTGGGCCTCATCAGTCTCTTCATCATGCCAAAAGGAACTTTTTTTCGTTTAGCTCTATTCTCTAGATATGTGGTTGCCTGCAAGCAATGGATTTCTGATTTGAACCCGCACCATTATTTGTTGGGGCTAAGCTAATACAATAACCATTCTATCAAACAACTTTTTTATGTTGAGGTGACAAAAGTTGAATCTGGTGAAGTTATTTTAGTTAGTTCAGACTGTCTAGACTGTCTTGTTTTTCTCTTTCCTCTTTCTTAGTAAACTAAATGCTAACTGTGGCGTTATGGAGACAGGAAGTTAGAACCGGTCATGTATTCGAACTTTATCTCCTCACAAATGAGGTATTTCAGTAGATGATCCCTCTAAAAAAAAGAGAGAGAGAATAAATTTTAATTCAGAAGTTTATTTCCGTGGTTAACGATTTTACTGTCAAAATGCCACCCAAGAATTCTTCATATGCATGAAATCCTGCAGACTTATGTTTTCATGAGCAGCTTTCATATAATTAAGAGGCTGTCAAGACATAATATTGAACGAGTGCTTCCATTTCCCAACTGATGCACGGGGTGTTGTCATAATGTGGAATGAAAACGGTTGCTCAACAGATATAGAGACCCACTAAACGGCCAGCTGCTAACACAATAATAAGTCAACAATATCTTTGTACGTAAGTGTTCCTGCTTGTTCTTGCAAGCTGTTAATTAAGTACTACTTGTATGTACAGTTGACTTGCCAACAAAATGACCCAAAAACTAATTAGATGGTTGGAGACGAGAGACACCTACCTTTTTCTCAAAAAGTTATATAATTATAAAAAACTGTTTTTTCTTATAGTCGTAATAGCAGAATTAACTTCGGAATCATAGGGTAACCATGTGGAATAAATAGGAAGAACGTGAAAACAATACTTCTGTTATTAAAAACTCGAACTAATTACAAAAATATTGAATTCATCAGTTCATTATACAGGTTCATAATAGCTACGGATGGGAGCAAAAATACTTTATTTGGCTTATATGAGAATCAATTAATCTTTTTGTAATTTTAATTCTTTAAATATCTATACGAAGAAGAAATATATATCCAACGTCATCGAAAGGCAGCGCCTATCATAAATCAACTAACTGCTTGAAATTAACAGGCTCGACCAAACTTGTTGAATTAGCATAAAGGGAAAAATATGACGTTAAATTATAGATCGCTTGTGTTGGGTGAACCCAATCCCAGAAGAAATATTCATTTCTCGAAGAGCAATAAGTTGCATTTGGATTGCACTGTTCTGCCCCGTTGAACTTCCCTGCCCCACAACAAGCACTTTTAATCTCGGTAAAACCTTAAATTTGAAAAATAAAAGGAAAGTTGATTCAAGTGATCAAGGGGTGAAATGTAACATATTTGCATTTTTTTTAAGAGACAATTAAGTGAAAATCAAATCAAGTATCGACTTGTACCGAATGCAGTAGGCGATGCTAGAATGGTAGATGCTACATTGTATGAATTTGAGTACGAGTAGTTGAAGCCAGCCAGTTGGTTACTGAGTTGATGTATCCGTTGCTTTGCTACCGTGTTGAACTGAAGAGATAGCTGGTTCAACTCTTCAATGCAACCCCCTGAGGGAACCAGGTTCCTTAAATACGGTATACATCCAATCTGGCCGGTACCATATATTGCGAGTTTCCGCCCCCCATGTTTGTATATGCTCTGCATTATATATAGAGAGAAACATCTAATTGTTAACTAAAATGTCCTCACTTGCATTTCCCTTTTTCGTTCTATCTATATATTCTATATGTTCAATCTATGTATTATATACCGTTAGCTGGTCTATAAATTTGTCGACAAGACCGGAGATGAATTGCGTGTTTGCTGTGCTGTTTCCAGCTTCTGTTGAAGCATAATAAGCAAACATGTCATTGCTCGCGGTCACCACAATATAAAGAGACTTTGCTAGAGTATCTTTACACAACCTCGCGCCCAATTTCTTCTTCATAGCGTGAGTGACATGTTTGAAGTACTTGACTTGTGTTGCCATGTTTAGTGTCACGTTATTCTGTTAAATCATGAAACGATTTGTAATATAATTTAGTATTTCATCACAGATGAATGGTCAATAACAATTTTTAGCACGAAAGGCCTGTCGAAATTAATTAAATTAAAGTAAAAATGTCATAGATTGTTGGGTTGTTACCAATAGTTAACAAGGAGGAAAATAAATTAAAATACTATGAGATTCTAAAATCAATCAACTAAAGGAAAAAAGTCATACATCGTTCGGTTGTTACCAATAGCGGTATATTCACATTCTTTGTTCAAGTGAAATGTAATTATGCAAAGATAATATTTATGATTATGAGTGTAAAAAAAGAAAATTTGTTGAAAGTTCTTACAGTAGTTTTTAGTATTCCGGAACCGGAAGAAGCAAAGCTCACTCCTTGATTCATTTGTTGTGTGTTTTTGATAGAAAGATAAGGGGGTGGACTCATCTTGAAACCGAGGTTTTGCGCTATAGTAAGATAAATTTGTGAGTAATAAACCTCAATTCACTCAAAAAAAAAAAAATTGTGAGTAATAATATTTTGTTACTGAAATATCTTTCTACCGATTTGCAAAAAAAGTTAGAGAACAAAACAAATTAAAGTGCAAGAACGTAATGAATTTGTTATCAGCTATTGTTTATTACATTTTCACTATACATTAATAAATTTCAACTCATAATTTATTATTATTCAATACTAAGATACAGACGAAAATAGCATAATAATCTAAAGCCGAGTTGGTTGAGGAAATCGTCAGAGGGTCCAAAAAACTCATGGGCCACAAATTCGGACTCAAGGCCACATCGTGCTAGGTTTTAAATCCACCACAAATTCGGATTCCCATCAGATTGATATGATATATATTAGAACATAACATATTATTGAGGGATTAGATATTGGTTTGATGAAAAAGGTTTTGTTTTTATTTGGAGACCAGGCAAGCTCTGAATTTCAAACATTTTGGCAGTTGTGTTCCTTATGAAAATACTTTTTTTCTTCTGCTAGTTATCTTATTTTTGACATATTCGGTCAATATTACAAAGGAAAATATATATATATTTTTTTTGAATTCATGATTTTTTTCCCAATATAATGAAAATGTTCTAATTTTTGGATGCATACAACATATAACTAAATATAAGCAATCAGTAAATCTATTTTTTAAAAGATAATAATATAAATTTTCAAAGGATAATACGACACCAATAGATTATATTTATATCTGAATTTTTCTAATATAATCTACTGTATATATAATTTTATACTTCTAAATGCAATAAAAAAAATTTAACTTCTAAAACTTTAATCAAAATATAATGTGATAATATATATCATTTAGGCAGTTGTTGTCTACGATAGAAAGTTATGTCCCTTTCATTTGCATGGCCACAATAATAATGAATAATCAATCTATCATTGCTTATATATTAACAGAATGACATATCAAGGTCATCATAAGATTTGCTTCGTACCGGTTTGAAATTTAGAGAAAATGTTGAAATCATTTTCATCATTAATTAAAATCTATCAATATAATTATTGCATGATATATATATTTCTATTTTTCCAAGTTTTGCGTTGAGGGTCTTTAATTTGCCATTTTTTGAATTTTTTAATGTAATAAATTAGCTGGTTATTAAGTCTATTTGTGTGAATATTATGACTTAAATTTCATAAGCAAATCGAGGATAAGCGGAAGTGTTTTAGCACATATCCTAATTTATATGAATGAATGATTAAAACTATAAAAGATAAGATAAAGAAGATTAAACACTTTCTACTTTTTACACTAATAATTCAGGAAAAAAAAAAGAATGATAATTCAAAAAGGTATGCACTTAAGTGGCAATAGGGAAGTACCAATATAGTCGATGCTGTTGAAGCCATTAGTGAACCTCCCTGTAGCAACTCGGCCTGGAAAGTCGATTCCATAGTACAGATAATTAGACTTGAGGTTAACCGGTATGTCAAGATAGTTGTTGTTCCCAACATCTGCTAAAGAGTCACCAAACACAAACAATGCCGGCACGGACGGCCGAACGCTGGCGCCCTTATAAGAAAGAAGGGCAAGAACGATGAAGGAAATTGTGAAGAAGGCAAGAGAAGCCATCGATCTCAGTTTGGCTGTAATGATGTGATATAATGCGTCTATAAATAGATCACTAGAACAATATTTTGATGTGACACCCTATGACTTGAGGTGTGAACAATTCAAGTAAATAGTTATGTGGGGACATTTTTTTTTTTGGAAGGGAGGGAGGGTGGGCGAGTTTTGGAAATCAAAACTTCCATTATGATTGGATTTTGAAATTTGGATTCAATTATTTCAAAATGATTTCACGTTTGAGAGTAGGTTTGAAGATATGTTTTTCTTTTATTTTCGAGGCAAAGCTTTTGAAGATATGTTTTCTATTGAATTCAGATGTACAATAATACATCTAAATTTTTTTTTACTTTTTTGGGTCACATAATTAATCAACTAAATTAAGCACAGTTAGTGTCCATAAATTAAATCGACAGTTATAATTATCTTTCAAATAGTATTAGAGTTTTAAAATTTCAATATTATTATTTGATGGGTTTAATGAAGGATCAGGTATTGGAAATTAATAGGCTGATTCAGCTAGCTGCTTGAAATTAATAGGCTGGACCAAACTTGATGAATAATAATAAAGGGGAAAATGCGATGTTAGATTAGCGAGAGCTTGTGTTGGGTGAAACCAATCCCAGAACATATATTCATTTCTAGAAGAACAACACGTCGTATTTGTGTTATACTGGTTTGCCCCGTTGAACTTCCCCGCCCCACAACAAGCACCGGTCAGCTCAGTAAAGCCTAAAATGTAGAAAAATAAAGCCAATTTTTTTTTTTTTGGAGGCAAACTTGAGGTGGATCAAAGCCAAATTTATTTAAGAGATGGTTTAATAATTAGGAGAAAATAAAGCTTAGTCAAAAAAACATCTCACACCGAAAAGCTTCACATTTATTAGTGAAAATTTATTTGAACATAACGCACAATAACGATTCACATGTTAAAAATTACACACGGACCCATTATTTGGATAATAAAGAACGAAATTACAAAGAGGGTAAAATGGAGGAACTCAATAGCAACAAGTACACAATACAAAACTAACATTATATTTCTTAAAATTCAAAATTAACAGTATAAAGCACATATCATTTACAGTCCAAACAAAATGAAACCCTTTTTATGCAAATAATTAAAAATACATGAGTATTTAATTTAATATCATGCACAACCCAAAAATTGAAAAATGCAGTAAATATTCCTTTAGTTATAAAATAATCTTAACATCAACAATTATTTTATAATTTTTTTTTGTATAATTATGTAGATATTTCCTCTGAAGCACAGCGAGGGTGCTCGCTAATATAATTGAATGGTTGTTCAAGTATTATGATGCACTAATGAAAATTCAACTTAGTGTTGTGTTTTATGCCTAAGCCCACGAAAAAACTATGACCAACCAAATACTTGATTATTTCTTCTAAAGAAAATACAGAGGAACAACATCAATACTCAAGTAATTCTTTAAATCAAATATTTCAATTTATTTGAGAATATATTAATTTCCTAATGTTCATTTCAACTCTTTCAAATATCAACCTATAAATCAATTTCAAATATCAATCTATAAATCAAATATCAATATCTTAATTTCCTTATCGTAGACTTTGCGCTGTCTGGCGTGCAACAATAGCAACTAAATTTTAAGAACTTTCTGCATTTGCCATGATCGTATCCATTTATTCTGCAAACCTTGGTGCATAATTTGCTACTGAAGCAAAAATCAGCTTGCTTGTGATTACACTCTGCACTGAAATCACAAGAATATAACTCATTCCATTTATGCTCTCATTCATTTGAAGAAGTTTTTTTTTTTTTTACAAAAAAATTACTAAATGGATGCACCGGAGTATGAAAGAGTGCACCCATTATAAAGAAGGAACAATTCTAGATACACAGAATCAAGACCCGAATTAACTTTTAAAATACAAATAATATGGAGGTCTAAATTCTTAACTCATAGAATTTTTGGTATTAAAAACAAGAGTTGGTGAAATTGAGTGGGTTAGCAGTAGCAACAACTTGTGGAGTTGGACATGTTGTGCAGCCATCCTTTCCTCTGTTGTGTATTGTGTAATCTTTCTATTGTACAAGTTGTGAATTTAGTGAATTTTGGTGCAACTCATTCCAAGGATGTAGCATGAGTCCTACAAGGAGGTCTAATTGGTTGTTGAAAGTAGGGGAATTAGGGTTAAGGTTTGGGAATGGAGATAGGGCTTCGGCCTTTCGGGTTATGAATGAGCGAGACCTAGTAATAGTGGAATGATTTGTCAGAAATGTGGGGAGTTATTTGAGAAATTGGAAGCTTTGGAGACTCATCATCATTCTTAGCATAATGAGTCACAATCATGGCGTACAATTTTCAAATCTGAACCATTTCGGCGATTTAGATCTGCTCATGGCATTTCAAGTCCGTTCGGGCGCACGAAGGAAAGAAGTTAACAGTTCTCCCAAACCGTAGCACCAATCTATTTGCAGCGGTGAGAGCCGTACCGCTCTATGGTGGCTATTGTTTCCCGTGCAATTATTTACCGAAGGATGGTGGGTCGGCAACAACCATCGTGACAAAAATGCCGATAGACGATAGTCCTTCCAACGGTTGCATTGCGAGAATGGAGAGAGATTTTGGCATAAGTTTTTCTTTTTAGTTTGTTTTTTCAAGTTTAGCTTTTGTATTGCATCAATGTAATGTGACAAAAATCGTGTAACCGCTTTTTTTTATTAATGAAAGTCTTTAATAAATTCTCGTTTACTAATTAAAAAAAAAAACAAGAGACAAGTTTTTGGTATTAAAACAAGAGACAAGACACACACCACTGGCTTATTCGTCAATTACCCGCATCACCAACCCAACGAAAACATCGACATGTGAAGTATTATGAAGTGAAAAAATGTCACATATTCACCACCAGTCAAAATTAATGAAAATTGATACATTTAGGAGAGAGATGTTCATGGGTCTTATTTGGGTTGCACTGCATATGCTGATATTTGTTTATTTACACAATTTTCTTGTCCCAAATAAAAAAAAATCTTTGACACAAGTCATCAGTTTTTCTAACAATTATAACACGATAGATATAATATATATATATATATATATATATTAACGAAAAAAATATATTATACATTGATGTTCAAAAAGAAATATTGATATTCAAAAAAATATAATGAACATTGTTGTTGAATAGAATACTGGATAGATAAAAAGGTATATATGACAAGTGAACGAGTATATTAATACTTGGAAAATATAGATGACAATAGAAAGATATATTGGCATGCAAAAAAAGTACATTTAAGTGGTAAAAAGTATATTGAACGGGTAAAAAAGATATATTGATATTCAAAGAGATATATTAATAAGTGAAAGATAAATTTGACAGCTTTAAAAACATAATAGTTCCAAGAACAATATAGCACTACAGCAAAACGTGATATTCCAGACGGCCCCAAACCGTCCTTATTTGAATTCTTTTATTTTTCAAACTCAGTTTAAACACTTTTTTTAAATGAATGACAACCAATCAATATGCAACATAAATTCAGAAGTAATTACAATTTTCAACTCACTTTATATAATTATATTATATTAATTTTATATATAAATCAAATTTAAATCTCATTAGATTTTGTATCATTATAATTTTATGCATTTTTTATAAAAAATAAAAAATACAATTAAAATATTCAAATATTATCTTAGTTGTTCTCAATTGAGCAATGAGCTCTTGGAATAGCATCTCCCTTCTTTTCTTAAATTTGTTGAACTTGTGTTGTTTGAAAAAAGGAATACATACAAATATATTCATATACAAAATTGACCTGATTTCAAAATCGATAAGCCATGATAAGAGCAAAAATTTCCAAAATCTACTAAAATTAATGCAATAAGAATCCAAAATCAACTTAAAATTACAATTTCGACGCCGAATCTTCCATCCCAAAATTCGGTATCAATTCAAACACGCACCTTCCACCCGCTCGCTCCACTTTATTTACATCTGCACCAGCTTGAGCTAAAATACGGATGCATTCTTCTGAACCCAATCCGGCTGTGAAATGCGGAGCGGTACGGCCGTCAGAATCCTCTGTGTCAGGATCGTAAGTTATGGATTCATCGGCAAGAAGGTTTAAGAGAGCGGTTGAGTCGGCTTTCTTAGCAGCGGTCCACCATGGAGTCTCGTACTCTGCCACCACATCAGAGGCAATTCCGTCGGGAATATAACTAAACAAAAGGTTATTCTTAAAAATCAAACTTTATGATTTTTAAAAGAAATTAGCAAATTGTACGGATTTGATTTGAAGTAGTCATCTTCAGGATTTATCACGCTTCCACTGAAAAATAAATCGACAAAAAAAAAACATAAACAATATTAAAATTGGTATACACATACTGATGTTTTACAATAAATTCCTTATAATTTTAATTAATTTAAATATATAAAAAAAAGGGGAACCTGTTGAACCACACACAATTGTCTGGAAGGCCAAATATAAACGCCTTTAACCCTAATTCGTGCATCTTCATGTTCAGAATTCGTGCATCTTCATGTTCATCATGATACACATCTTGCAACCTAATAGACTCTACAAATAAAAATAAATTAATTATTATATAAATATATATTCGTAACAAAATCCAAGCCAGCAGCCCTTGAAATATGTTTAAATTAATTTTATTCAGAAAAATATGAACTAAAGTCATTACAATGACATAATTATAGGTGTTATAATTATATGTCAGCAAATGGTAGTTCTTTCTTTATGCAATTACATAAAGAATAGTTTTTTTCTTGCATGTTAAGTAAAATGGAGGGACTTTTTTGCTTGATTATTTTTGGAAAATTATATGTTGCCCGACTCGTTAATGGACGGCTGTTACTAAATTTAGTTTTCTTGATCGGACGGTTGTAGAGTAGCAAAATCAGGTCTGCTGCTGGTTCTCTTTCCATTTCAAACCACTACCAAAATCATGTAAAATATATTATAAGGGTAAAAAGGTAATCTCAGCACATGGGTAATTCTTTCTTTTTCTACTCCTCTCCAGTAGCAGTAGCTTTCCCCTCTCTTCTCTTTTATCTCTCCATCTCTCCTCTCTCTTCCATTTCAAACCGCAATAATAAATAGCAAGTTTATGTAGAGGAATTGATTTGGTACAAAATGAGATACAAAGATTGCAAGATGAATAATCAATAAAATTTTGAGAAAATGATTTCTAAAAGAGTTGTCATGAGATGATGATCTATCCTTCAAAGGTCAGATTTCCATCTTGACTGATGGTAATATAAATCACTCAAAAGTTTTTTTTGCTTTAAAAAGAAAATAATATGATCAATAGAGTTCTTTTTAATTTTATCAATTCTAAATTTTCTTTTGTATTTTTGTTAGATATTGTTTTGAGTTCGTTGGTAGTGGAGGTAAAGAAATAGATTCATAATTTTGTGTGTTGAATTGGATGATAATATTCTATTTTATATGTCAATATATTTTTTCACGGACGAATATATCATTTTCATTATCAATATATTATTCTCGATGCCAATATATCATTTTAGTATCAATACCTCATTTTTGTACAAGTACAATATTGATGCTAACATACATTTTAGTTCAAATACAACATTCTGAAATTTAGTTTTTCTACTTTTTTAGTATTTTGTGGTTATACGACATAATTTTGGATGTTTATTGTTTAGTGAAGTTTGTTTTTTTAAGAATTTATGCCTGAATACTATTTTTTGAGTATCAATAAAGACTTTCGGCAGCAATTGAGCATCAAAGTATATTTTCAAGTTGTAATGCTGCTTTTTGATATATATAGTTTTAATATATATAGTTTTTATATCGATGTTATTGTAAATATATCATTTTGTGTGCTAATATATTATATTTAGTGCAAATATCATTTTCATCATCAATATAACATCTACAATTCCAATATACTGTTTTTAGCGTCAATAGATCATTTTTGTGCAAGTATAGTATTGGTGCATATATACCATTTTAGTATCAGTATAGTACACCATTATGTATAACTTAATCATTCTTTTTTTTTGAAGGTCTGTATAACTTAATTATTCAATACTTTTTAGAACTTTTTAGTATCAATATATATATTTTTAAAGTCTAAATATACTTTTTGGAGTACCAATATACTATTTTTATAGTGTTGATATAGATTCCTAAGCGCTAATATATGTTTTTGGTCCTAATTTTGTTGATAATATATCATTGTAGTGGCAATACACCATTCTGCATAATTTAGTTTTATGCTGATTTCACTTTAATATACCATTTTGTATGTCAATATATTATTTTCAACGTGAATATATCTTTTGCACCGTCAATATATCATTTCAGATGCCAATATACCTTTTGTGTGCCAATAGGTCACTTTTGTGCAAGTATGGTATTGTTGCCAATATACCATTTTAAAGTCAATACACCTTGCTGCATTATTTAGTTATTTATTTATTTTTAATATTTTATGGTTATACAACATAATTTTGTGTGTTGAGTGAATGCTGGATAAAGACATTTTGATGACATTACATGTGTTTGAGTATCAGTAAATATTTGAAGTCATAATATATATATATATATATATATATATATATATATATATAACTTTTGGAGTTCTAATATACTACTTTTCTGATGATATTTAATATTTTATGTGACTACATATATTTTTTGTGTATGAATATATTGTTTTTTAATTGCTTGTATATTTTTTTGTTATAACTTAATATATCATTTTTGTATGCAATATACTGTGTCATGTTGAAGAAAGGGATTGTTTGTGTTGAAAAGATGATATGAAATGGAGATGACGAATGGAGAAGTGATTATACACATGTGGAAATAAAAAACCTAGGGAAATGAATTGTTGCCGAATTAATTTGTAATTAATGCGTGAGTACCCAAAATATCCTTTTGAATTTGAAGGGCTTAGATTAAAAATAGTCGGGTAACATAGATGAGCTCATTATTTTTACCCGAACGTAATGGACCCCGCTTATTTTTGTGCTGCTGCTTAAAATCTTCGAAACTGACATGTTGCAAAATCTAACGAATTCCAGAAACTGAGACGATTTATTATTTGTTGCACCACGAAAACACAAATTTCCTGTATAAAAAAATGAAATTAGCAAAAAATGAAATTGGGTTCCGATAATACTTTAAAGTTTTGAGGGTCAGAGAACAAAATTATTCCTTTGTAAATACCAATATTGGTCCAGTAATAAGATTTTAGCTGACCTTCATCTCTTTTGAATAAATGTTTAAATTGTAAGTAAATAATCAGATTAAATCTTGATTAATCACTTCTGAATTAAACAAAATAAAATGATGAAATTTAAACCTGAAATGCTGGAATTGAATTGAAAAATAGAGTATTTCAAGTCAAATTAAATTAAAAATCCAAATGTTAATCTTAATTCAGTTCCAGATAATTCAATTAGAACAAAGAACAAATTCATATCAGCCATATACTGATATTTCCTACTAAGGTTACAATCATGCATTATGGTAAGTAACTATTGATTTCATATCATGTGTCTATATAATCTCAACTGTGCAATCTATTTTTCCCTAATTAAACCTTGACTGAAAAATTAATCCTCTGTTTAGTCCGAGTTGAGATCAAATTAACTCAACTCTGTAAAATCAAGTGAAAAATGGCTAAAAGCACGGTCTTTTAGCGCAACTAGGGTTTTGATTGTGTTTCAGATCGAACAACGGCAAAAAGGACAATGCAAGTGCTTAAACCTGGATCTTCTCCCGATCGGGGTTTGCCTGGAAGTTGTTTTTTTTTTTTTGAAGAGAAGACCCCAGTTTCGAACTGGGGACCTCCCATGTGAGGAGCAGGTGGTGAGACCACTGGGCCAACGCCCAGTTCGCTCGCCTGGAAGTTGTTGAACCGGATCCGAGTAGTAATTGAACCGAGTTTTGTTCCCTCTTTAGAATCGGGTTGGCTTTAGTTACGGGTCACTGGATGGATGGAGATGAGAAGTGGCGTGAGGAATAGGAAGAAAATCGGTGAGGAGAGGAGAAAGACGACTGATGAACCCTGGGGATATATAGACTACGATAATGTACCAGTTAGGCGGCCAATATTTTCATTTCATTTTAGTATACAATTATAATTATATTAGTATTTCGTATTGTATTCTCGATTTCATAAAACCACTATATTAAAATATTTTTTAAATTATTGAAAATCATATTATATTAATTTTAAATTTCATCAATAATATTTGATAATTTACTCACATAGTGTGTGTATATATATATATATATATATATATATATATATATATATATATATATATATATATTATACATAATTTTGTCAACTAAAGAAATCAATAATTAAAATATAAATAATTAAAATTTTAAGAAAATTGGTCAAGTTTTTCTTATATATCACCTTATTTATTTTTCTTATAGAGTTTATTTTTTTCTATAAAACGTAATGTCAGTATCATTATTTTATCATCTTCTCTATTTTATTCATTTTTTCTTATTATGTTGTAAAGTAATGATAATATAAGAAAAAGTAAGAGAGTAAGTACAGTAACCAACCGTATACTCGCAATACGATGTGAATATTTTCATATTTTTATTTATTTTGAAATATAATAGTTACATTATAAAAAAATACAAAAGCTTTCCGTAACTTTAAAAAAATATATATATAAATTAAAATAATATTTAAATTAATTCATAATACATAAAAAAATATATATAAAATTTATGTAGAGTGAGTTCAGTATTTTTTAGTCATTATTTTGTATTACATTATAATATGTTTTATCACATCTAATTTTACAATGACAGATAACTTTATATAATAAATCATTGTATTATAAATTAATAATATAAATGATAACTTAATGGAAAGAAAAAATTAATTTTTGAATAAGACATTATGAATTAATCTTTATAATCTCTATTTAAGTTTATTTTCAGTTGTTCTCTGAAGTTATGTTATTCTCTTTTGATATATTATATTTAGAAATATGTGTAAGTTATAATCATTCTTAAATGGGGCTCGAAAAAAGAAAAATAACTCAGTTTATTTCGAAGATTTTAGCAGACGCGCCAAAATATATAGTCAAAGATATTTCTTTTTTTTTTTTTTGACAAAAAGTGAAAAAAATATTTATATTTAATATTATGTTTGAAGAAAAAGATCTAATGTTATATATATAGAAAAAAATTGTGTTCTAATATAAGAAAATATAATATGAATCATTTTCTTAAAAGGATATCACTACTAATTTTCTCAATTTTTATCTTATTCAACTGTCAAAATGATATGCAATAGGTATATATTTTATGAATAAATGAATCATATAGCTATAATTGAAATATGTAATATATTAATTAATGTAATGTATTTTCTTAATATATTATTTTCTTGTAATGAGGACCCAAGAACTTGATGGTTCTCACCATATCGAAATGTAATAAAAAATAACAATCTAACAAATTATATGATTTTATGTTAATAACCACAAACATATTGCTATAAAATATCAAGAAAGTTTCGAAACTAAATAATAAATTTTGAGAAATTTTTTTATCGGACGGCCTCGAGAAAATTGATGACATGATTCAATAAGAATGCTCAAAAGGAGGTGAAAAATAATGGGGTGGAGTTAATTTATCTAAATATTTGAATTTATAATTTATTGATAATACAAAGAAATGATTTACTGCATTATATTTTAAACGTCCAATTGTTTTAATCTAATTATGTAAAGATATATTTCTCATATGAGTATATTCCTTTATATAGTCTATATTTGCATATTTCACCGAGAATAAAATTTAAATTGGAACCATAACAATGTGGAATTCAAAATAAAGAGAACATTCAAACAAATTTAGTTTTGAAAATTTTAACGTAAGAAATATAATATTTTATTATGAATTATTATTATTTTAAAGAAAAAAGAATGAACTAGCTTTAATAAATAAATTCTTCATATTCTCTTTGTATTAATATTGCATATTACTATGTATCATGATTCGTTAGAACCATTTGATTAAAATCTAACGATCAATAATAATTTTAACCGTTATCACCTAATCGAGAAATAGAATAACAAACACCAAAATCACCAATCTTTGTTATACATATTAGTGTGAGATATAATCTATGTCACAAGAATTCAATGATATAGATGTAACAATATTATTTAATTTAATGGAGAAAATAATTAGGATGATGTGGCCTCACGAGTCAAAAGATATTGAAAAATAAAAAGCTGGGAAATTCCATCATAAATACTGCCAGGTTTGTGTCCCATTTTGTGCTTTCTAATTTCATCCTCATATTTGGAAAATATATGTTATACCCAACCCATATTATTAATTTTTTTTTTTTTTTTGAGAATACCCATATTATTAATTAACCCCCCTTTTTGGGGCAATGCATTTTGAAACTCATGAAAGGACATGTATACTATTACCGTGGGCCACTCATACAAGAAATGTGGTTGATTGACTGCCATACAAATTTTTATTTCTTTGATCTTCTGAATTTTTTTTATTGTGAAATAAAAGAGTTGTAGAATTTTGATTGGTTTATGCCATGTTTTCTATTCTTCTCGGATTGAATAAGAACAGTCAGTTTCAATGCACATGATTTGAAAAACTCAGATGGGAGAGAGGAGCTGAGCGAAATGAGGCTAGGGTTCAGAATTCAAGCCCACGGAAATCACGAGCATGATGAATCATAGTGTGTTTCTTCTTCTTCTGAGTCAGCCGCTTTGATGGCGAACCTGCCTTACCGCTTCCACCCATTAGGAGCCTACGATTTTAAAAAAAATAAAGGGCTCAAGGTTTGACCGGACTTTGACAAATATAGTTTTAACTTTAGTCATATCCAAATTGAATTGAGCTTTTTTTGTGTATTAAGGTATGAAATCTAACATTTATTCTCTATGTTTGATTAGGTCCTCTTGACAATCTGTTGTTCTCAGTTTGATGATATTTAAATCTATTCCGAGCTACTAACATATTATTGAGATTGATTTTTAAAGCTAAAAAAATTCACGTCAAGAAATCGGACATGACGTCTTAGCTCTCGAAAAGACAAGAAGGCGACTCACCTCTCAAGCTAATTAAGTGTTAGAGCTCGTCTTAAAGTTTTTAATTAGGTTAAATTCTTTTTAAGTAATATTATTTAAGTACTAAATTGAGAGAAATAATATTGTTAAACATACAAAACAGACTCATTCCGCTCTGAACGGATTTATTCCGTTCAGAACGGAAGCCCACTGTAAATTTCGTTGGCAAAACGAATTCATTTCGTTCCAAACGAAATCATTCCGTTCGGAATGGAATATTTCCGTTATGAACGGAATATGAGAGTTTTTAGCCGTTTGAACTTGAAACATTCCGTTCTGAACGAAATAACTCCGTTTTAAACGGAATAGGCATGAATATGTCATTCTTTATAAGGAAACCACTAGACTCACTTTGTGTATCCATTCTCTCTAACTTTGATAAGTTAAAAAGCGATATTCTATCTCTCTCTTTGTGTTTGATAAATTTACTCAAAATCTTGTGAGTCAAGAGAGGAATTTGTTGTTTGCAAATCTTGGGTGTTGTTATTGATTGAAAGAAATTATTGTAAGTTTTTTATTCTCCGATTCGCTACGGGTTGTAAAGCGAACGGTGATTCGAGTCTTGTAATCAAACACTATTTGAATTAGTGAAATCGAAGCCGCAAGGCAAGTCCCGGAGATTAGACCACTCGTGAACCCGGTAAGGCCCGATAGCGAGTAAAAGAGAAGTTAAGGCTTACGCAACTTCTCGGTCGAACTTCGTCAACAAGTTCGGGTGATCTTTATCTTTTACTCTATTTACTTTTAATTATTTTTATTACTTTGAATTATCACATTCATCACATTAAAAGTAAATCAATTAAAATTGTAAAAGAATTTTTAAATTATACTTCCGCACGTGTTAAGCCTGATTACAACCCCCCCTATAGGCCTTAATTAAACAACAATTAGTATCAAAGCCGGGATACTGACATTTTCAAATCAAAACTTGAAATAATCTGTATTTCGATTCATGGCGACCCTTACTCAAGTTAACCGAGTCCAAATCGCTTACCCCGACAAGCTTGACGGTAAAAACTGGAACATATGGAAGAAATGCATGACAAACGCCTTTTCCTTACATGGTCTTCAAGATGTAGTTGAAAAAGGGTACACCATAATTTAAGAAAGCGGTAGCTCCACTAATCTTAGTATAGACACAAAACAAAATTTAACATACGATATAATGGCACAAAATCTTATTCTTACAAACATGATAAACTCTTTGTCCGTAATAGTTGATGGTTGTCTAAATTCAAATGAAATGTGGAAAGTACTTCTAAATCGATTCGAAGGAAACAATCAAATGAAAAGAACCAAATTAATGGGTCTTGAATAATAATTTGATTGTTTTCGGATGATCAAAGGTGAATCCGTGGATGATATATACATCCCATGTCGCATATCCGAAACAGATACACCGCCTTAGGAGAAAAACTAACGGATGATCAAGTTCTATGTAAATTCATAAGGGGCATGTCACCGAGTTGGGAGATGCTTCGGATCTCGTTGGAAGCAATGATGGCGACACAAGAGCTCGGGCCGAAAGATCTTATCAACTACTTCCGAAACTTTGAATCTCGACTCAAGCAATTGGGAATCAACTCCCAACCAAGAACCATAGCGATGTCGGCATCAACCTCAACAAATGAAGATGATGAAATGACACTTTTGGTGCGACACTTTGGTGACTTTCGAGCACGAGAGAAGCGGTTTAATGACAATCGCCACCGCAACAATCTAAGGACATTTGCTTCGAATGCAACAAGAAAGAGCACACTATCGAAAATTGCTATACCCTACATCCCGAGCTCGCCCCATGAAACAAAAAGGAAGGTGAGAAACGGAAAAGAAGGTTTGATGACCGATGCGAGCAAAATGATAGACGATCCGATGATCAACGTGAGCGACGTGAAGAACGATCCGATAGTCAACATGAGGATAGATGCGAAAAGAGGCGCGATGATCGAGGAAAGGACAAGAAGAAGGATAGTCACTCCGCCAAGCTAGCCGTGTGGGGGAAAAGAGTCGAGTGACTCATCCGGTAGTTCCGGCTCGGACTCCGACTCCGAATCGGACATTGTAAATGTCGCTTTCATGGCACTTACAAATGTGGATGAAATTTGTGAGCATGCAATTCAAAAAAACTTCGCCGACAAGGACGAGTACTACCACCACTTCCGTCTCTTCCCGCGGCATCTCGACTCGACACACCATCACCAAGCTCGTCCCACGACATGAATCGTGAGGTAAATATAGATCCTACTCTTGATTATGTTATAGAATAAATACAAATAAAACAAGTATCAACTTCAAGTTCCAACAATGAAATTGAAAATGTAGAACTTGAAGATGAGATGACCTAAAACGAGAAGTGGTAAAACTTAGAGAGTCTCTTAACACTACAAAAAAACTACTATTTGTTTCCGAAAATATGGTAAGGTCGTACTCGGCAAAACTTAAAGATTTCAAAAAATAAAAAATTTTAAACGAAATTGATTTAAATAAAAATCAAATGTTAAAAAAATATATATATATTTGCAATTGCGAAAATTTGAAATTTTGAAATAAACCATTTAAAAGTTGAAATTTTTAGTTTGAAAAATGAAAATAAATCTCTCAAATCCGCTTGTGCCAGAAATGTCACTTTGAAAAATTATTTGTTGGACAAAAACCAAATGATAAAACCGGTCTAGGGTTCAAGAAGGAATACAGATCCAAACCCGCTTCTTTAAGACCCAAAGACCAAATATCGAAAAGAGAGCTCAATCAACCTAAGAATAATCGGGGACATGCTTTTATTTATAAAGACTATTCTAAGGATAAAAGTTTTAAACACCAATCTTTTAAAATTTTTAAAAACAATAATAATAGATTTAATTACTTTAATAATTTTCAAAAAACTCATGAAAATAACCATTTTGTCAAAAATGAAAAATTCTTTAAACAAGACTCAAACAGTTATTTTTATGAAATTTCAAAAATAATTGTTCCAAGGAAAATTCAATTAAATGAATCACAAAATCGAGCTCCCAAACATCTCATGAATGATAAAAACTTTTCTAATGATTATAGAAATTCTAACAATGTTCATAACAATTGCCGAGTCAACCGATCCTAAACAACGGAAAGCCGAATTTCAATATCATTACAATAATAATTTCATTAAAGGTAGTAAAGAGACTCCAAATCCCACCTGTTCGTTTTGCAATTATTGTTGTCAAGTAGGTCACATCTCACTTAAGTGTCCGTTACGTAAACCAACGAATTCATTTCGTTCCGAACGAAATAATTCCGTTCGGAACGGAATATTTCCATTCTGAACGGAATATGAGAGTTTTTAGCCATTTGAACTTGAAATCATTCCGTTCTGAACGGAATAGGCGTGAATCTGTCATCCTTTATAAGGAAACCACTTGATTCGCTTTGTGTATGAAAGGGAATGGGTAATCTCAGAAGCACAACGGAATTAAAATTTTACCCGTTTCCTAAGCGAGAATCCATGTATTATCAATCAAATCAGAAAAAATAAATCTTATTTATACCTCGAATTCGGCTAATCCGATTTGTAGGGGTTCGTGATTCATCTCCAAACGATCTCCATGTGTCTCCTTGCGGAAAGGCGCTATGACTCCGACACCGCCCTCCACACGTGTCTACACGCGATTAACTCATTGGAGGAGAAACCGAGATTACTAATTCCGGTTTCTCTTTCTCTCTCTCTCAATAGGCGGCTAAGGTATGGACTGAATTTTCTGACCTAATCAGATGAACCCTTCATCTATTTATAGCATCTAATGCTCACATCTCTTCACCTTCCTTTTGATTTTCTGTGTCCAACCGAGTTAGTTATGTTTGTGTGCCACCATGTAGGTTTATTTAATATTGGCAATAAACTTCATGTTTATAAATTATAAGTAGCCTCTAGTACGACGTTATAATTACTCCAATTAAATGAATGATACGTGATCATAACCTATACATCAATTATGTATTTAGTCCCTTTGTTAAACGATATTTATATTGATCATAAGACATAGTTTTATGTCATCCTTATTATAATCAATTCTCTTTCCTGAATTATAATCAGACTGAATAAATTAAAAGATATTAACAACACATGCTAATTCTTTCGTACACGGCCGTGTGTTTTCCTCCAGTCTCAATTTATCAAAGGGGCCCTGAGATATCTCTCTCGTATCCGAGAATAACAAATTCTATCTTGATCATTCACATTCCAACTCATGGTTTACTATATACCCGATCATAGCTTTTATAATTATCCGGTTAAAGACAACATTTGACTATGTCAAAGTATAAAGATATACATGCAGGAATCTATGATGACCTCAAGTCAAAGAACTACTCATACATTAGATGATGAGAAAACACTAATGACATATACCATGTATATTCTCATAGTGGTTGATCTAATATATGTTCTCCAACATATATTTATATTAATGAATTGATATCCAATATCCATGATCAGTAAAACGTGACCATCATCCAAATAATATACTAGTCTATATATATGATTTGAGTTTTTTAAATATGTTTGTCTTACAAACATCTCATATATGACTTGGGATAATTTAGAATTGTATTCACTTTGCTTCACGGTTTTACTATCAGAATCACATATTCTGATGACGTATAACGGACATACATATTCATGGTTAATTAATAATCTAACAACATTTACGCACAATTCTTATATGAAAAAATTTATGAGATAAAACATCTAATTTAAAAATATAATGTCTAATATATAATACGTTTCCACACGGCAAAACTGTTTGGCCTAAGGCATTATTACTTTCAGTGTATCCATTCTTTCTAACTTTGATAAGTTAAAAAGCGATATTCTATCTCTCTCTTTGTGTTTGATAAATTTACTCAAATCTTGTGAGCCAAGAGAGGAATTTGTTGTGAGCAAGTTTTGCAAATCTTGGGTGTTGTTACTGATTGAAAGAAATTGTTGTAAGTTTTTGATTCTCCGATTCGCTACGGGTTGTAAAGCGAACGGTGATTCGAGTTTTGTAATCAAACACTATTTGGATTAGTGAAATCCGAGCCGCAAGGCAAATCCCGGAGATTAGACCACTCGTGAACTCGGTAAGGCCTGATCGCGAGTAAAAGAGAAGTTAAGCCTTACGCAACTTCTCGGTTGAACTTCGTCAACAAGTTCGGGTGTTTGGTATTGATAATCTTATCTTTTACTCTATTTACTTTTAATTATTTTGAATTATCACATTCATCATATTAAAAGTAAATCAATTAAAATTGTAAAAGAATTTTTAAATTACACTTCCGCACGTGCTAAGTCTATTCACTCCCCTATTGGCCTGCTCCTGCCTTCCATATTTCCGCTAGACGAGCTAGATTATTTACCCAGCCCAGCTAGAAAGAAGAAAACAGAACAAGACTGAGCTCTCTGATTTGTAGTGGAAAGAGTACTCCTTGAAAGACCTCTTCGACCAACGCAGGAGGAGTATTTGGCTGCTAGTTCGATAGAAGGGCGAAGTGAGAGATTCATTCAAGAGGTCCATGTAGTGTAGTATGCGTTGGCAGCATTTGTTGCCTTAGATCACTCATATAACTCTCGAGGAGATCAATACAAAGAAAAGAGAGAAATAAAGCACATCTCAGCTAAGCTCTCAATATATAGTTTAATTATTTTTTTTTTCTTTTTATTTACTTCTCAAAGCGCACATTAAGTGCTCTAGGAGTTGTTTCATTGTTTGAGTGAAAAAGTATTTTTGTTTTGGATCAAGGATTTAAGTTTCTTATAAAAATATTCATTTAAACAGAGAATAGTAGTTTACTGCCTATTATCATTTCTTCAGCTTTTAAAAGGCTATTTTTGACAATTTTTAATCGTTGGATAACTAATTGAAGATTAATTAAATTTAAAATTTTGGGGATACATAAATTGTAAGAAAAATGCTTCTTTGTATCAGATAATCTTTGAGCATTTTCATTCTTTCAGAGACCTCATTAAAAATAATATACCTCATAAAAGCTACAGATGGGAGACCGGTGCGAGAAAAAAAGACGGACTGCCACAATCGAGAAGGGAACTTGAGCTCTTGGACAAATGTGCAGCTTTTCAGTTTTTACAAAGGTCTTTTTGGAAAATCAATCTTATACGGGGGCTATATTGCCTAATAAAACAGTAGTCTCATTTTGTCATCACTAATCAAATTTTATTGCTACTACATACAATTATGGAGTTGTACTAGCTTATTGGTACCATAGGGTACCGGACGCATATGATCAGCTCAGAAATTGAAAAAAAAAAATTATAGGAGAGATTGGCACATATAGATGAAAAAGAAAATGAAAAAAACAGATGATGGAAAAAGGAAGAAAAAAATGATTGAACATACTTTGTAATTTTCAAATTTGGAAGGATAAGTTTGATTTTTTCGGTTTTAGCCTTTTCGGTGAGCAAATATTATATTTTTTTTTTCAAAAGGATGTATATGACCTGGGGTCTATTTTCACAAAAACAAAATGATGTATATGAAATATAACATGGTCATATGTCTATTTAATTATGTACTCCCATTTGAATTGGGCTTGTGTTTTCCTTCTACTTTTTGTATTTTAATTGAATATTTATTTTATTTTAAGTTCTGATAAATTGAAAAAAATGTTTCATTTCTATATTCTTTTAGTTTGAGGAAAAAAATTCATTCAATAAAATTCGCGAAACCTCTTTATACAATAAGGACATTTTAGTAGTCAACCATTATTATACTTTTTAAATAAATTCTTAGTAATCAATTTTGCTGAATGTTGTTGTAATGAAATGAAATTGTTGATTGTTTTCTATTCATCTATTCAATTATTATGTATGTCATTAAATTATAATGTATATTGTACAACTACCAATATAAATAATGTATATTTTATATTGTACAAATATCAATAGAAATTATGTATGTCATGAAATTATAGTTTCGAGATTATGTATGTCATTAAATTATAATTTTGAGATCAACTAGCAACTAAAGACGAGTTCGAATCTTCTACTGCGAAGACTATCAGTCATCGGTGCTGCAACGAATCAAAAGCGTTCAAATTGTGGGCCCCACTGAAGTTGGAAGCAAGTGAACAAAGATTTTAACGGGCCACTAACTCCATCCTTGAATAAAAAAAAATAAAGGAGAAAATTGCACACACTCTCCCATCCGTTTATCCCAATCCTATGAATAAAAGAAAACAATTGCAAAAGAACCCTACATTATTTCTAAATTTCGAAAAAGTCCTTGTGTAATATAATAATATGATATAATATAATTAGAAAAAAATTATTCTAAATTTTTTTTGAAGAATATTTCAGAAAAATATTTTTGTTTCGGAAAAATATTTATTTAACAATTATTCACTGAAAATATTTTTTATTTTTTATAAAAATATTATTTTCTATAAAATTTATTTTTTCAATTTATAAAAAATATTATTGTAGAAAAGTTGGGGGGGTTTTGAAAAAAGAATGAGAATGATTTTTTTTCTAATTATATTTAAAAATATTTTATTATATCATATTATTATATTATATTATATAAGGACCTTTTCGAAATTTAGAAATAATGCAGGGTTTATTTGCAATTTTTTTCTTTTATTAATAGGATTGAGATAAACAGATGGGGTTGTGTGCAATTTTCTTCTTTATTTTTTTTATTCAAGGATGGAGTTAGTAGCCCAAAGACCATCTGTCAGCTGTGACTGCTGCTGCACAGAGGCATCACCTCTTGATAGTGTCTGCTCCCAAAAGCCAGACTGTTGCGCATACCCAGGTGTAAAAGATGATAATTGATTTGGTATCTGCATATGCACATTTGAAAAAATTGAACTCAAGTGAAGATTAACTCATCGATAACTACATACAAATTTTTTTTTTTTTTTTTTAACTCCTCGAGTGAAGAGTGAGTGAGGAGTGAGGAGGTTTATTTAAAAAAAAATAATTTTTGGTGAGTATGAAATTCACAACTTTTTAGTTAGTGAGGATGATATATATATATAGTCCACAACTTCTTTTTTGGCTAAAAATATATATATATATATATAGTTTTCAATTTCAATGAAATTCAGTCCTGTGTAGATGAATGTGGTGGTGGTCCAACTCCAAAAGATGATAATTGATTTGGCATCTGCATGTTCGCCTGTGAAAAAAATGAACTCAAGTTAATATTAACTCACTGATAACTACATACCAAAAAGTTACCATTCAAAAAAAACTACATACCAAAAAGTTAATGAAAATTTTCCACATTTTTATCTTAAAAAAAAAATCCACATATACACATATTTAAAAAGAAAATACGACTTATACACATATTTTCTTCAAAATTCCGAAAATAACATTTCCGGTCTCAAATACTGGTAGAACAAAAATTTCAGTGTTTGAAAGTCCAAAAATGGTTTAAACAATTTAAACATCAATTAAACCAAACCGGTTAGGAAACATAATAAAAAATTAATTATTGGTGTTTCAAAGACCAGAAGTTTATATTTATTATTTTTTATATTAGAATTGACTGAAAAAAAGAGAAGGAATCGACTGGACTACTTATAGACGAACAAACTTTCTCACACCGCTCAAAGTACATCAGAACAAAGCGCTTACCATTGAAAATGAGAATTAATAAAAAAGATATTGTACTATACTTACAATTATTACCATAGGTATTAAACGAAGGGTGAAGCTAACTGTAATATCTAAATAAGCGGCATCTGATGCAATGAAAGTTTTTTCAAAATTAATAAATAAATACATTAATAAATAAATAAATAAAATATATTTTGTTATAATTTTATAACCATGGCAATGTTTCGTAATTCCATAATATTGGTTTTTCAAGGGGCATTGAAAATATTGATTTTTTTTAATTAAAAAACATTAACAAACCTGCATCAGATTTTGAATCCATTATAATCTTTCAAGGAGAATTCGTGAAAGTATGAGCGGTTAATTGTAAAATTGAGCCATCCGAAAACTTTGTCTCCAACCTAGCTTTATTACTTCTCCAACCACATATAGCACTGCATAATTAATTTCAATTAAATAATTAAAAGTTATATAATAATAATAATAATAATTATTATTATTATTATTATTATTATTATTATTATTATTATTATTATTATTATTATTAACAAAATTCGATCATCACCCCCTATGGAAAAATAATAACTAATAAATAAATGACCTGGTATGAACAGAAATTTGAGAGGGAAGAACGACCGACCGGCACCCTTTTGAATCTTCCAATCGACCGGATTTATACTTGACGTCTCCAGTTTTAACAGCACCTCCTCTTTTTTTGGTTAAGCAATCAGAACCTCCAAATGCGATTAAGAAATTATATTTACAGTATTAGAAAATATATTTGGTGTTGGGGCTGGCTTCGAAAGAGAGAAGGAGCATTCTTTTAGGAAATGATTTGAACTCCCGAAAAGAAAAAAAATCAAAAGAAGGAAAATTTTCAAAAAAAACTCTTACATTATGACTAAATTAATTCTTGTCTTTTATCTCTAAAAAAAAAGCTCAGCCCACTACACTCTACCCTTCCCATTTCGCTCTTAAAACAGAGCAACACTAAAGAATAATAGCAAAAATGTAGTTTGATTGGGGATATGTGAGATTGAAAAATTCTCTCTTTCATAGTTTTTCCTAACAAAAATATACACAAACAAATACACAAAAAAAAATATATATATATACACAAACAAACACACTATAGACTGCACAAGCACAAGCACAGAGCACATTGTTCCAAGTTTGTCTATTATGTTTTCACTCATAAAAACGAAAAGAAGAAAAAAAAGTGAACCCATATTGACTTTGACACTAAATGTAAGAACCGTAGTACCTAAGAGGAAAGAGGAGAGTGTATAGCTTATTTGATTCCACAAGTTAAAAAATTAGAATATCTGAGTAGACAAGTATGTGCGTGTGTATTTGCTTGATTATGCTCTTTTTTATGCATTCATTTTTTTTTCTTCTGTAAAAGCCCGTAGGCATCAGTATACTCACCGAAAAGGCAAAAACCAACATTCCGCTTTATACAAACTCTATTAGAAAACCCAACTGGAGAGGATAGAACCCATCACCTTCCTCTCTCAAACGACAAATGTAAGTGCAAAGAAAAGTCATTGGATTAACATGAAGGATTCCTAATCAGATAGGGCA
This sequence comes from Juncus effusus, assembly GCA_027726005.1. NCBI lineage: Eukaryota > Viridiplantae > Streptophyta > Magnoliopsida > Poales > Juncaceae > Juncus > Juncus effusus. The sequence continues at coordinate 7,465,594 of CM050895.1, forward strand.
TATTAGAAATAGGGGAAGAAAGCTAGATAGCACGCGCTTGTGTGCAGTTAAAGAGGAGATCTACTTCGGTTTCCATATTAATACCACAGATAGGGCATATTGGATTAATATGATGGATTCTTCTGTTTAAGGCATAGCATGTAGGTAATCCTTCAACAAGGACTCTCCAAATAAAAAGTTTCACTTTTGGGAGCACCCCTTTAACCTTCCATAAATCCTCCCAAATTTGCCCTGCTTCATTACCCGTAAACAATAATTTCTGCCTTAGCAAAAATTTATATCCCTCTTTACCTGTAAAAATACCATTCTTTGCATGCATCCAAATAAGCATATCCTCCATTTCTTGGTTCTGAATAGGATTGTATGAGATATTTAAAGTAGCTTCAGTATCCTATTTGAGAAAATATTATTTAATGATTTAAATTCCAACCATTACCTTGCTCATCATATAAATCTGTTAATCTTGAACCTCTTTGCCAATTTGTACCTAGAATATAGTCTAACCAATTTTGAAACCATGGCTCCCCCAAGCATTAATCTTCCTACCATTGCCAAATTATCCATTGTATATACTCTTGAAAAACCGGCCTCAATTCTAGCATTGCCCTCCAAAAATTCGATTTGTCCGAAGCCCTTCTTGAATGCCACAAAAGAGAATCCCCCTCCCCCCAAAAAACCAAAAATTAATCTCCATAATTGTTTTGCCAGTAATGCTTTATTAAGTAATTCAAGATCTCTTAATCCTAATGCGCCCCACTTCTTAGGCTTGATAATGTTATCCCATTTTTCCCATGCCATATATCTATTTCCGGAATTCTCTTTTACTCCCCAAAAAAATTTCCTTACAATAATAGATAAAATGCATATCCTTGTCTTTGGTACAGGTTCCGTTGCCATTTTATAAATAGGGACAGATTCAAAAACCGAACCAATAAGAACCATTTTCCCCGCATGAGATAATAATTTCCCTTTCCAATCTTCTAATCTCTTGAAAAACATTTCCGTTAGATATATATAATCCCCTATAACTTTCCTCCCCAGAATGATATGCGCCCCCAAATATCACTCGTCCTGATTTGAGGGGGATGTTTGACTGAGGAGACGAGTTGGGAGTACTGATGAGAGAGAGAATATAATAAATCAATGTTTTAAATCCGATATAGCGGTCCGTAGCGGATTAACATTTTTGTAGAGAATTGTGATAGCGGGCGCTATAATTGCGGTATTGTCTTATAGCGGACGTACATATGATTTAAAATTTACGTAAAATTTTGAAAAATATTAATGAAAAAATATGATCATAATAACATTTTCAATATAAAAAACTAAAAATCAAAATGCCATAAATATTAAATAAAAATAGTACAATTGTTCATAATAAAATACCACACAAAGTTCATTGTCCATAACAAAACATACCGCATAATTATCCAAAATAAATACACGAATATTAATTATCTAAAATAAGCAAACAAACATATAAACTAACACTTTGCTATTTGGCCGCTATAGTGGCAGCTATAACAGCTATTTCGCCGCTATAGCGCCGTTATATCAGCCGTATCACCCAAAACGCTATTTTCGCTATTTTTCAATGTGTGTTGCGTTTTATGGTTGAAATCCACTATAGCGCGATATTGTGGAGTTATAACGCCCCTATTTAAAATATTGTAATAAATTAATTTAAAAGAAAAAGCTCATTTGAAATGGTCAAATAAACTTTCCGGTCTTTCAAAGATCGGTGATTAATTTTTTATTGTTTTTCCTAACCAGTTTGTTTTAATTGATGTTTAAATTTTCTAAGCAAGTTCCGGCCTTTCAAACACCGGAATTTTTGTTTTATCGGTGTTTGAAAGACCGGAAATGTTATTTCTGAATTAAAAAAAAAAATGTGCATTAGTGGTATTTTCTTTTTAAATATGTGTATATGTTGAAAATTTCCAAAATTAATGTTCAATGAAATTCATACCTGTGTAGATGAATGTGGCTGTTGTCCAAATGCAAAATATGATAATTGATTTTGCATCTGCATATTCACCTGTAATAAAATGAACTCAAGTTAATATTAACTCCATGATAACTAGATACCAAAAAATTAATTTTCAATGAAATTCATACCTGTGTAGATGAATGTGGCTGTTGTCCTAATCCAAAAGATGATAATTGATTTGGCATCTGCAGATTCACCTGCGAAAAAATTGAACTAAAGTTAATATTAACTCATTGATAACTACATGCCAATAAGAAAACAATTGAAACTCAATGAAATTCATACCTGTGTAGATGAACATGGTTGTTGTCCAAATCCAAATCCTGGGCCATATTCATCTCCCATTTGCATATTTCCCTTTCATATAATAAAATTTCAATTATTCCTTTTCACATAAATTATTGAATAATTTCTAGCCATACCAGTTGAAAGAGTTGTAACCGGTGATGTAATTGGTTGAAATGCATTCCTATATTTGCCTGCAAGTTAGTATACAACAATGTATCCTGCCGCTCTTTATGCTCCAGCTGCATCATCATATTATCCAGTTGCCGTTGCAGTGAAGAAATCAACTGACAAAGCTGACTCCATGGTGCACCCTCTTGATCAGTAGCTACTATTTGAGCATCTGGACGGTGGGTTGATTTTGATGGTGTGGGAATGGATACACTTTCAGGCTGCATGGATAATTGATTATCATTTTTTGGATTAAAATCGGAGTTTTGGAGAAATCTCGGAATGGATTCACCATAATCCTGAACTGATGCATTGCCTTGCATAGGTTCATTAGTGTTCGTTCCCATAACCACATCGTGCAACTGATCAATTTGGTCTACATTTGTGCCAAATAATGTTTCATCTACATCTGTAGGGATGAATCGACTAAGATCATCATGAATATTTGAATCTTGTCCAAATGAATCGACCTCTGGATGTGGTTGAGAGAAAACACTTGAAACAATAAGTCCCTTGTCATCCAGAGCTTGACCATATTCAACTTTAGCAAGGCACCCTACAAATTTATCACATTAAAGCCATTTAGATACTTGAGTTTTATGTACCTGCATGCATATAGATATAAAATGAGGGAATTAAGATTGCTAAGTACATCAATGATCATCTAATTTAGTGATTCAGTATTTTGGTTGAACTATTAAAAGTTAAGGGTTCAAATCTCATATTCATCAACTGAATGAGTAAAGCGGAGTACTCTCTTTGTTACAAAATGTTCTTCATTCAAGCAAACTTCAAAAAAAAAAAAGATTGCTATGTATGTACCATCATATAGTTTCTCGAGTTTTGCATAATGTAAGAATGTACTCTTGCACAAACTTTTCATCTTCAAATCTGTCTGCAAGAAAAAAAAATCTAGTTGTGAACACAAGACATTGAGGAACTGTCAATTTTAAAGTTTCTACTGTAGCATAATACTCGGGATCCATCTTGGAGTTGGAGTATACAATTATTTTTCTTAAAGATAAAGAAGAAATGACGGAACAAACCTCGATATTTTCCCAAGCTGAGTCGGAAGAAGCTGCCAGCTTATTATTAGTGTAGTCCCATCTAAAGCCATCTTTACTTGCTATTTCTTTCAGTTTCTTATATTTCTTCTTTAAGTCTTGTTCCTTTTGCTTTATTTGTGCAATCGAGAACCCTGACTGTGGGAACCTTACCTTCATTTTCTTATAAATATCGGTCCAAACTTCGGGTTTCCATACTCCACTTTTTTTGGGCGGAAGTTCTGTCAAGGACTCGAGCAGACAGTTTGTTTCATCGGCATTCCATTTTGCTTTGCATTTACTGCTCGAAGCGGCACCTATAGAGGTGAAAATAGTTATAAGTTATTACATTTCTTAAGTCACTACTTTTTTTTGATAAAAAGGATCCAGATCATGCCTGGATTCCCGCAATTATATTAATTAAGATGAAAATTACAAAGACGGGAAGAAGATAGTCTTAAAACGCCAAGAGCATTGGCATTTTATAAAGAACAAAAATTACAAAGCGGGTTGATCCAGTGGATCCCCTTATATTGAAAAAACTGTATTCTAATTAAACATTTTGGAAAAAAGAGTATTCTTAGTCACTACTAAAATTACAAAAACTACTATAAGGTTGCGAAGAAAATGAATTGGCATCATTCAAATTGGCCATTTCTTTAACGCTTCATTTTATAAAATTTGGTCCGCCGGAATAAATAACACCACAATTTGGAAAAAAAAAAGAATTCAAAGAATAACACGTTATGACAGGAACACAACAACATACTATATATGATAGTTTGAAGTTGGCATTTAAAGAAGACAATTATGCCAATGCCTTATGTTGATAGAGTGTATTGTTGTATATTATTTATTTTACAAATAATATATGAAATTTTTAAAACTTATACATTTTATGTTATTGACACTTTAATGGCCACTAACATAAAGTAAAAGAGAAAATTAATGGAGAGTTTGAAACGGAATTTAATTTGATTGATAAAGTATTCTCTCCTCTTATTATAAAAGAGCTCCTCTTCTTTCTTAAAAAGAATAAAAAACATATATAACATACAACAATCTATCTCATTTTCCTCAAATATATATTCCTTCCAATTATACATTACCAAGCTTGTTTTATTTTACAAATTATTTTATTATTCATTTCAATAATTTGTTAGGTTAATTTTAAGAAATATAACCAACATGTATTTATGCGACTTCAAGAGATTGTAAGTTTGAGTTCCCTTGGTGTGTATATATATATATTGTTTAATTATGCAACACGTGTAAAGTAGAAAGGATAATTTAGTTTGAATCAAATGCATGCACTACTACAAAAAACGTTAGTAGAACCAGTTTAATTAGACCGGGACCCAATCCGGTCCGAAAAATTCTGAAACTGGTCTAACTTTCAACCGGTTTACAAAATGTAGCACCGGATTTACATCTGTTTCAAAACCGGTGGGTGTCATGTGTTAGACCGGTTTAAACTGGTGGTAGACGCAAATTAAGTCGGTGGTAGAAACATTTTTTCTAGTAGTGATGTACTATTGACATTAGCAGATGGACCTCTTGATAACTCAATGGCTACATCGGTAGTGTTGCGCTTTAAATAGGGACGTAGAGCTGGAGCTTCTTATATAAGAAAAAACAAACGTTGAATCTCAACAATTACCTTCCAAATTCATATTAACTACAAGGCCAAATAGTTTGTAAAACAGCTGTGAACAGGTTGTATCTTTTAGTATCCGTTGAACGAAAGTTGACGTGGCCCCTATTAAAACAAGTAAAAGAAAAAAAAATTAGTTTATTCTCACAAATTTCATTTAGATGGTATGATTAGATATGACCATTCGCTCTATTCCGTTTCATAAGTTTGGTTTCTTTTGAAAATGAGATTATTGTATACTTTCATATGTTTGTTTCAGTCTAAAATTGAGATTGTGCTGTTTTACTAGTTCAGTTCGGTTTAAAAAAAATAAGATTATTCAGTTTCAGTAGTTCAATTCTGTTGAAATAAGATTACCTGGATTTACTAGTTTGGTTTGATTTAAAAAATTGAAATTATTTCTAACAATTTTTCTTAAATATTTTGAGAAAAAAATCCTCGAAAATTTTCTAAAGAGCGATTTCTAAAAACCGGTTCAATTTAATTGGATTTGAGATTATTTGTTTCGGTCTGGACTAAAGCAACGGAATAAACACCCTTAATTCCTCCAAGCACACAGGCTCCAAAAAAAAAACAATCGACTTGTAGGATTGTATACCTCAGAAACAAGGCTGCCAACACTCCAAAGCGGTGCTAAGGTTTAGCACAAGCACGAGCAAGACTAGCTCTCGTCACAAATTAACATAAAACTCCAGATCGAGCAACAGAGGCCGTACTATCTTTTGCAGACCACACGCCTTGACAAGAGAGTCCACCTATTCAGCGAAGCAGGGGGCATTTCTTTTTTATCTTATGAAAAAAAAAAAAGGTGTGAGAATGAGAGGCATATATATAGAAGTATAAATTCCATGTCCAAACGTCCAATTTTGGCGTACGCCCCTTTTATTATTGTTGTGAGTACACCCCTCTTCTTAATGTTGTAAAATGTGTGAAACGTACTGGCCAGTTCCATTGGTTTATTTATTACTGGATAATTGTAGCAAGCCTGAGACGTGTACTGAATAACATCAAATCTTGGACAAGTCAAAAAGGTAATAAGCGATGACTTTCTCGTGCTAGCCTCGGATTTCTCTTTGCAAACCAATAAGCGATTCTCGACTTTTTATCTGGGGCTTAAGGATGCTGATTGGGGGTAGCCGGTAGGACTTTCATTCTGGGCAGACCAATATGTGATTCTCGACCTTTTTTCTGGGGCTTAAGGATGCTGATTGGGGGTAGGACTTTCATTCTGGGCAGACCAATATGCGATTCGACTGTTTTTTTGGGATGGTGATTGCGCAAATGAGATGAACACTCTCCATAAGCAAGAAGTTTGGAATATAATATAAGATTGGGTAGAGGAAGCTAAGTTGCCTTGGTCTAGAGTGGCATTTAAATTTTTTAACAAAATTCTCAAAATACCTTTCCTTTAGTTATGTTAGATAATAATTACACAATTATTATTGATTTGTGTATTGTTGCTTCCTTAACTAATTTTGATAAAAATAATAACTATAAATAATGCAAATAAAACCAAATATTTCATCTAAATTCAAACTTAGTATTTTATAACTCTTCGAACATACATAATGCATGTTGGAAATTTTATCGAATTGTCATCTTTATTATATGTATGTGTTTACTGTTAAGAAAAAATAACATGTATGTTTGTAGTTGAACAAATTATGACTTAAAATAGTTAGTCAGACATAAAAAATATTTCATTTCATTATATTTTATAATTCATTAATCTAATATAATGAGTTAATAACTTAATAGTAATAACATATAAAAAGATGTTGAATTATTTCAATTCACATCAATCATTCATATAAAAAAAATGTATGAATGTGAATTGAAATAATAAAGTGGCTTACTTCAACTTTAGATGCAAAAACGTGTTATTCAAAGTTCAAAAAAATATTCTTCACTAATTTCTTACAAATATTCTTTTTTCTTCTCTAATTTCTTACAAATATTCTTCACTGGACTTCAAAAAAACAAAATACAAAAATTAAATGACGCTCTAAACGAAGAAAACATAGTTCTAGAAATAGCACCATCCCTAAAAGGAGAAATGATTTGGACATGAATACATTTGATGAAGAGAGGAAAACACAAAATGAATTTACTCTTATACAGTTATACCCCCTTCATAAATGAATAGCAAGCTGTACATATTTTCTCCTCAAATTAAATCTTCTTCCTTTTTAACTTGTTGCTTATATTGTTTGCCTCTCTCCTAAATTATTTTCTTCTTAATTATTTCTATAGAAACAAAAAAAATAAGAAAATAATGAATGAAAAATTAAAAGCTGAAAAATAATAAATAAAGGGAAATTCTTCCAAGCCCACCGTTAATCCCGTCCGTTCATTTCATCACATCTAAGGGACGATATGGAGCTAAAAATCTCGCTCAAATTGGCCAGCCGGTAAAAAGAGACCCCTAGCCGGTTACCAATTCAATCTCACCGGATAGCAATATGCAAATAAGGGGTATTACGGTCATTTCGCTACTCATAACTCTCCAGCTCTCCTTTCTCTCTCTCTAACATCACAAAAATGCCATCTGATCGATCCAAATTCTCTCTCTCCCCGCTCGGGCCTTACTTACATCACTTCCAATGGACACTCCGCAAATTCCCCTTCCCTTCCTCTCCTCCTCCTCCTCCTCCCAACATGAACGCAAACTCATTCTACGTTATGCTTGACTTAACCATGTTTGATCATGAAATTACCGGGTAACTCAATTTCATTGCCATTTATGGACAAATAACCGTGTTTTCTTTTCTTTTCCTCTTTACAAAGGAAAATCGGAAGCTTCCTGGAAACTTTGTTAATTTATCATTCTTTCCAAAAAAAAAAAAAACATAACTTGGTATTTTACAGTTATTTGGTGGATCACAATTCACAAAGACTTCAGTCAGAAGAATTAAATCCCCAATAAAAAAATAAACACAATAATGCAATTACTTTTCAACATAAAATCATAAAAAATAACACATTATTCCATAATAGTACAAATAACTCAGGAACTATTCAGTCAAGAAAAAAAAAAACTAAGGCCAAGATAACAAACTCAGAATACTCGAGTAAACTATTATCATACACAGTTATACACCGATTAAACTCCAATTAACAAATCAAACCAACCATCCATTTATTATGAAAAGAGAAACTGGTTTTTCTAATGTATCAAAATGCACAAATACAACACAAACCAGCACCCCTCTCAAACTAATACTCTCAAAAATTTCACAAGCACGTCCTTATAAAACAAGAAAATTAATAACACAGGCAAATTTGATACGAAACAAGATTAAACTTCCCTTTATATATCTTTTTTTGAATTACCTAGCCATATTTAAAGATTCAAAACTTCATATAAGCTTCTTTGGGCCCCGTGCTGCTGCTAGGTGATCCTGTGTCCGAGTTACAAATTAAATTATAATCAAAATTAATATTAATAACATTTATTAACAAAAAAAAAAACTAAAACTAAAAACATTTCAACTTACTGAGACGAAATCAAAGGCCTTAGTTTTATCCTCTTTCTTTGAGCTGCCCATCTAGAAAACAAAGAAAAAGCGAAAGAAAAAATTGGACCAAGGCAATCCGTAAACCTAGATAATTACAAAAAAATGAATGAAATAAGAAAGAAAAATGCAACAGCAGAAAAAATTAGAACAACACTTAAGAAGATCCAACATTAAGTTCATTCAGTAGCTTCATATATCCCTATTCCGTTTATTGCTCTATCAGGCAGCCTCCTCTCTCGCCCAACGGTAGTGTTCCATATCCTCAATTGCTTTTCATAACATCCGTTGTGGCGTCTCCACATTATCCCGAAATGATTCCAATTTCAATTTGTTCAAACCATCAGATAATATGATTTTTTTTTTGTATAATTATGTAGATATTTCCTCTGAAGCACAGCAAGGGTGCTTGCTAATATAATTGAATGGTTGTTCAAGTATTATGATGTACTAATGAAAAATTCAACTTAGTATTGTGTTTTATGCCTAAGCCCACGAAAAAACTATGACCAACCAAATACTTGAATATTTCTTCTAAAGAAAATACAGAGGAACAACATCAATACTCAAGTAATTCTTTAAATCAAATATTTCAACTTATTTGAGAATATATTAATTTCCTAATGTTCATTTCAACTCTTTCAAATAGGGGTGGGCAAACGGTCGGTTCGGATTGAACCGAACCGACTAACATAAAACTAACTTGAACCGAACCGACTCTATTATAAACCGAACCGAACCGTTTAAAATTTTGAACCGGATTAAAACCGAACCGAATAAACCGATTTGTATATCGGTTTATTCGGTTCAACCGAACCGAATTAAATAGTCAAAATAACAGAAGAAGTTGAACCTTGGCTGTGGTGGCTATGGGCGGCGGCGGCGGCTCGGTCTCAGGCGGAAGAGAGACAGAGGAGGGTCGGAGCCGTGGAAGACAGGAAGAGAGACAGAGGAGGGGCGGAGCCGCGGAAGACAGGAAGAGAGACAGAGAGTTGGCGGAAGAGAAGAGAAACAGAGGGCGGAAGAGAAGAGAAACAGAGGGGCGGAAAGTTTTTTTTTTTAACTTTGTAACGGTTAATTCATAAAAATCGTTACTAATTACATATTAGTAACGGTTTCCACAAAAGAACCGTTACAGAATTGCCAAAATCTGTACCGGTTTATTATAAACCGTTACAGATTGTGGACTATTTATGCATATTCTGTAACGGTTCTTTCATAACAACCGTTACTAAATACACTATTAGTAACGGTTTCTATGAAAGAACCGTTACGAATATGCATAAATAGTCCACAATCTGTAACGGTTTATAATAAACCGTTACAGATTTTGGACTATTTAAGCAATTCTGTAACGGTTCTTTTAGAAAACCCGTTACTAAGAGTGTAATTAGTAACGGTTGTTATCAGAGAACCGTTACAAAGTTGTTTAAATAGTCCAAAATCGTTACAGATTTTAAAAAACCGTTACTAATTTTAAAACCGATATGTATTAATCAGTTTATTCGGCTTATTCGGTTTAAACCGATTAGCCCAAACACGAACCGAACCGTGAACTGTAAACCGATTAACCTCAAAATTTGACCCGAACCGAACCGTTTGAACCGAATAGCACCGGTTCGGTTCGGTTCCCGTTTAAACCGAACCGTTTGCCCACCCCTACTTTCAAATATCAATCTATAAATCAAATATCAATATATTAATTTCCTTATCGTAGACTTTGTGCTGTCCGGGGTGCAACAATAGCAACTAAATTTTAAGAACTTTCTGCATTTGCCATGATCGTATCCATTTATTCTGCAAACCTTGGTGCATAATTTGCTACTGAAGCAAAATTCAGCTTGCTTGTTACATTCTGCACTGAAATCACAAGAATATAACTCATTCCATTTATGCTCTCATTCATTTGAAGATGTTTTTTTGTACAAAAAAATTACTAAATGCATGCACCGGAGTATGAAAGAGTGCACGCAATGTAAAGAAGCAACAATTCTAGATACACAGAATCAAGACCCGAATTAAATTTGAAAATACAAATAATATGGAGATCTAAAATCTTAACTCCTAGAATTTTTGGTATTAAAAACAAGAGACAGGACACACACCACTGGCTTATTCATCGATTACCCGCATCACCAACCCGACGAAAACATCCCACATGTGAAGTATTATGAAGTGAAAAAATGTCACATATTCACGACCAGTCAAAGTTAGTGACAATTGATATGTTTAGGAGAGAGATGTTCATGGGTCTTATTTGGGTTGCATTGCATATGCAGATATTTGTTTATTTACACAATTTTCTTGTCCCAAATAAAAAATTCTTTGAAACAAGTCATCAGTTTTTCTAACAATTATAACACGATAGATATAAAATATTTATTAGGAAAAATATATATGACAATAGAAAGATATAAAAACGTATATTAACGTATATTAACGAAAAAAAATATTATACATTGATGTTCAAAAAGAAATATTGATATCCAAAAAAATATATTGAACATTGTTGTTGAATAAAATACTGGATAGATAAAAAGGTATATATGACAAGTGAAAAAATATATTAATACTCGAAAAATATATATGACAATAGAAAGATATATTGACATGCAAAAAAAAAGTACATTAAGTGGTAAAAAGTATATTGAACGGGTAAAAAAGATATATTTACATTCAAAGAGATATATTAATATGTGAAAGATAAATATGACAGCTTTAAAAACATAATAGTTCCAAGAACTATAGCACTACAACAAAACGTGATATTCCAGACGGCCCCAAAGCGTCCTTATTTAACTTCTTTTATTTTTCAAACTCAGTTTAAACACTTTTTTAAAATGAATGACAATCAATCAAATATGCACCATAAATTCAGAAGTAAATAAGATTTTCAACTCACTGTATATAATTATATTCTATTAATTATATATATAAATCAAATTTAAATCTCATTAGATTTTGTATCATTATAATTTTATATATTTTTTATAAAAAATAAAAAATACAATTAAAATATTCGTAGGGTATCGTGAATATTATCTTAGTTGCTCTCAATTGAGCAATGAGCTCTTGGAATAGCATCTCCCTTCTTTTCTTAAATTTGTTGAACTTCTGTTGTTTAAAAAAAGGAATACATACAAATATATTTTCATATACAAAATTGACCTGATTTCAAAATCGATAAGCCATGATAAGAGCAAAAATTTCCAAAACGTACTAAAATTAATGCAATAAGAATCCAAAATCAACTTAAAATTACATTTTTCGACGCCAAATTTTCCATCTCAAAATTCGGTATCAATTCAAACACGCATCTTCACAAACCCCTATCTATCACGCAACAACGCTCTCTTCTTCAACCATTGGCTCCTCAACCCCGTTCTCTCCTTCTTGTTTCTCAAACTCCTGAATAAGTTCAACATCCACATTCTCCTTCGGCTCCCACGTCTTCTCCTCCAAATCAACCCACTTAACCAAATACTCCATCTTCCCTCCTTCCCCCTCTCTCTTCTCCACCACCGACTCCGCCACTCCGTACTCCAACCCTTGTTCAAAATCTCTCACCAAATCCTCGGCCACCCACTCAGCCTTCACCCACTCTCTCTCCCCTCCATCTCTCCACTCAACCAAATACTCCCTATACTTTCCCTCTCCTCTCCCGTCCACCACCTTTTCAACTTCCGCCCATTCAAACACCACCTTCTCCAACTCTGCCGCAGCTCCTTCTAATCCCATCCTTCTACCAAACGCTGCCGGATTTCCTTTCGGCGTCGCCACCAAAACCTCTTTTACAAGCTCCAACGGTGTTCTTCCTTTCCCGTCTGGGATTTCCACATCCGCACCGGCTTCTATCAATGCCTTTACCGCGGCCGGCCGGCCGTATCCGGCCGCAATGTGAAGCGGAGTCAATCCACCACCCGCTCGCTCCACTTTATTTACATCCGCACCAGCTTGAGCTAAAATACGGATGCATTCTTCTGAACCCAATCCGGCTGTGAAATGCAGAGCGGTACGGCCATCAGAATCCTCTGTGTCAGGATCACGAGTTATGGATTCATCGGCAAGAAGGTTTGAAAGGGCGGTTGAGTCGGCTTTCTTAGCGGCGGTCCACCACGGAGTCTCGTAGTCTGCCACCACATCAGCAGCAATTCCGTCGGAAAGAACCCAAGTTGGAGTGTGGCCATCTTTCCATTCAATCAAATACTCTATTGTTTTCATACTTGTAACAGAGCCATCATCGGCAAAAACAGGGGATTCAACAGTTCGCCGGCCGATAATCCTCTGTACCTCACCGTACGGTTCATCCTCCTCTTTCAGCTCGTCTTTTACCCCATCGATTTCTTTGTTGGGAAACTGGTCTTGAAAGAAGGCGAAGGAAATGCGGAGTCGATTGTTGCGGTGGTGTGTAAACGTGAAATGGGCATTGTGGGTTGTTGGTCGGGTTGAAGGAGGGATTCCGACGGTCTGTAGAGGAGGCTTATGGCGAGAGAGGGAAGGATTTATGAGCATTGCTGCCTCCATTTGTGCGAAAGAGGAAGCATGGAGAGTGTTTGGTTTGTGAATCGAGTGGATAAGGAAGATGATGGATTGCTTTGGATATTTTCGGATTTACAGCTAGTTTGGACCTTCGGATTTTGATGTTTTTAAAGGGTTTTGCATGGCCTTGATATGTTTTAATAAGTTAAAGAAGAAGGGCTTAATTGGTTGGGTTCAGCTTTGAAACATTGGGCCGAAGTAAGCAGTTGTGCATCCATTAATTTGAGAATGATGCCGATGGATAATGAGATAATTCATAATTCATGTATTTAATTCATCTAAATTGATTGATTTGAATTTGATTCATTTTGAGAGTATAGAGAAGATTAGTGTAATAAAAGTTCAAGTATTTTGTAATAGGGTTTTATAAAGATATTACAAAATTTATGGATTTTGAGATTTACATCATGTACCTAAATTTCATAAAATCAAACAATGAATTTGGACAAATTCATGGTTCATTTATTCTATAATCTCTCCCATTAATGTTATAGGAAGCCACACCTAATCCCATGTGGCATGAAGATGCAACAGCTATTATGTAGCTCAAAGGCAGCCACTCATTCATTAATGAGTAAATAAATCTCAACCACTAGATTAAACTAGAAGTTAGCCGTTAAGCTTAGATTCATTGTATTAGGCTAGATATTTGTACTATAAATAGCTAAGGCTACTATATTGTAATCAAGTAATTCCATCAATGAAATACCAGATAATTCTTTCTCTTAATTACTCCATTACTCCTGTTAATAATTAAACATGCCCAAGAAAATGAAATTTTACTATTTTACTAAAAAGAAAGAATTTGCATTATCCTTAAATTGATGCAGAACTTCAATCTTAAGAAATTCAAATTTGATTTCTACTGTAATTTAACACTGTTTGATAATTGAGGGTTTTTTTTTTTTTTTTTTTTTGCAACTTAAACATAATACAAAGATTTTTTGCAAATTTACCAACACTTACGTCACACCTTTCTGACTTTTATGATGGACCAAAGGCAAGTGACGGGTCAATCACACTCCTCTGTTAATGTTCTCGTTTGTTCTTCGTGTCAAATAATAGCGAGAAAGTATTAAATGACTCGGATTATTCATGCATTATAAATGGCACGAATTCGTTCATCTACTAAATTTTCACATGAAGCATGTGCTTTTTTCCTGTCACTGTAAGTCAATTGTTAGAAACTTGGAGAGGAAAGTGGGTGGCACTTTCTATCTACAACTTAAACCCTCTTTAAGCTTCAAGTTTTACAAACAACGAACTAATTGAGAGAAGATCGACGCTTGCATCACACCATGGCCAATCTAAACGGATCAACGGTCGACCCAAGAAGCGGCTACTGTCCCACGACCGGAATCTACTATAGCAAGCGCCAGCCGGTCCCGCTTCCGGCGGAGCCGTACCTCGACGTGACCACCTTCCTTTCCTCGCGGCGTCACTCCGGCACCACCGCCCTCATCGACGCCTCCACCGGCCGCCGTGTCTCCTTCCCGGAGTTATGGCACTCCGTCTCGGCCGTCTCCACAGCGCTCTTATCCCCTCCTCTCTCTATCAAGAAAGGTCAGGTGGTTCTTATACTCTCACCGAACTCTGTCCACTTCCCTGTTGTTTCTCTTGCGGTTATGTCTCTTGGAGCCGTAATTACCACCATGAATCCGTTGAACACGCCTCGTGAGATCTCCAAACAAATTGTTGACTCCGACCCAGTTCTGGTTTTCGCAACCCGAGAGTTGGTCGCCAAGCTGCCACAAAACCGGAGCTTCCCTCTAATCCTTCTTGAAGATCTCAGGCTCAAAACTGACGACGCACGAATCATTTTCACAATAAACGAGATGATCGCAACTAAACCGAATCCAAATTTACGAAGAGAAAAAGTTAGTCAGAACGACACAGCAACGCTTCTTTACTCGTCCGGCACAACCGGCCAAAGCAAAGGCGTCGTCGCCACTCACAGAAACCTAATCTCCATGATTCAAATAATCCTCAACCGATTCAAGCTTGAAGAAGGCCAAGGACCCGAAACGTTCCTCTGCACGGTGCCCATGTTTCATGTCTACGGCCTAGCCGCTTTCGCAACTGGTCTGCTCGGATCCGGCTCGACAATCGTAATCCTCTCGAAGTTCGAAATGAGCGAGTTGCTTCACGCGATCAAATCCTACGGCGTAACCTACCTGCCGCTCGTTCCACCAATTCTAGTCGCGATGGTTGCGAGCCCAACAAAGTTACCGCTCGGCCAGCTTCGTAAAGTTCTTTCTGGCGGAGCGCCCCTGAGCAAAGAGCTTATAGAAGGTTTCAAAGAGAAATACCCTAACATTGATATCTTACAAGGATACGGGCTCACAGAAAGCACTGCGATTGGTGCTTCCACTGATTCGGCCGAGGAAAGCCGTCGGTATGGCACGGCTGGTTTGCTTTCGCCGAATACCGAAGCGCGGATTGTCGATCCAGAAACGGGAGCTTCTTTTCCGGTTAATCAAACCGGCGAGCTGTGGATCCGAGGGCCATACATAATGAAAGGTAATAATAATTATTTAATTCATTGATTAGTAGTTAGTAATTAACATTGACTGATGCTATGGTTCTATGAATTATTGCCCATGTGAGGGGTTGAGTGAAGTGAATGATTTAATATTGTGGAATGACGAATTTCCTCTTGGTGTGAGTGTAGGGTATTTTAAGAATGAAGAGGCAACCAAGTCAACATTGGACAAGGAAGGATGGCTACGGACTGGAGACCTGTGTTACATTGATGAGTGTGGATATCTGTTTGTGGTGGATCGGCTTAAAGAGCTTATTAAATACAAGGGCTATCAGGTATATCTATCCGCCTTTAACAAATAAATATAAAGAACACGTTTCATATTTTCCCCTTTTGAATTAAAATACCAATGAAAAAATTAAATATATTATTTGTTTTTGAACAAATTTGATTAAAATTTAATATCGTATTAGGTTCCTCCTGCTGAGTTGGAGGCTTTGTTACTGACGAACCCTGAAATTGCAGATGCTGCTGTTATACCGTAAGTTAATTAATTTAGTTGCAGATGCTGCTGTTATACCGTAAGTAAATTAATTTAGTTATTCGCTTGCTTATCTTTTATCTGGAGTAAATTAAATGAATGTTGATGAATATATTTTATATATTAAATGTGAGAATGATGATAATGATGCAGGGTTCCTGACAAGGATGTGGGGCAGTTTCCGATGGCTTATATTGTGAGGAAGTCTGGAAGCAATTTGTCAGAGAGTCAAGTCATGGAATTTGTAGCAAAACAGGTGAGATATATTGAACTATTACGTATATGTATAAATTAATTGAGAAAAGTCCATTTTTACCCGCTCAACTATTGAATTAGCTAATTTTTTGTCCATCAACTTTCTATTGGTCCAATTTTAGTCCCTCAATTATTCAATAAGTGCATTTTTGGTCCTTCCATCCGTTAAGTGCTTATGTGTCCGTTAAATTTGACACGTAAACAATCACGTGGCATTAGTAATGTGACAAATGTTTAAAAAAAAATAAAAAATTCATTAATTCCTCTCTTTTCTTGAAACATTATTTTTGTTAAAAAATGTATATTTTTTATGCATGTTTATTTGTTAAATAAAAATTAAAATGTTATTGTGTATGTGTTAAGAATATATGTCACGTCATTGATTACGTGTCATATTTAACGGATACGTAAGCACTTAACGGATGGAAGGACCAAAAATCCACCTATTAAATAGATGAGGGACTAAAATTACACCCAAAAAAAGTTGAGGGACAAAAAATGAGCTAATTCAATAGTTGAGGGGGTAAAATTGGACTTTTCTCTTTAATTTTATATGTTGAATTTGTCGTTCTTAGATTGTGTCTTCAATTTTACATTTTCATATTTTATCCAATAATAATGAAGTAAAATTTATATATTTTGGTTAAAATAATAAATTGCGTACTGATTTATCTTCTTAGAAAGTTTTGATGTTGGTAATGCTAAAAGATCAAATTTTCATTAATAGAGGATACTGTTTAGTTGGTATAAAATGAAAATCAAGTAACTAAAATTGGAAAAATTATAGAAGTAACAAAAAAATATTAATAGTATCTTTCTACTATATATTTCAACAAAGTAAGAACATTAAATATATCTGCATGCATTTTTTTCTTTATGCAAAGTTGTTGTTATTATTATTATTATTAATAATAATAATAATAATAATAATAATAATAATAATAATAATAATAATAATAATAATAATAATAATAATAATAAACTAGAATTTTGACATGTGTCTTTTATTATTGAATTAAAAGGTGGCACCATATAAGAAGGTTCGAAGGGTGGCATTTGTCTCGGCCATTCCGAAAAATGCATCAGGGAAGATTCTAAGGAAGGATCTCATAAAGCTCGCTACCTCTAAGCTTTGATCTATTTGATATTTGCATATTCTTTATTTTTGTGATATATATATATATATATATATATATATATATATATATATATATATATATATATTGTAAAACAATGAGCAAATAATTAGACTATATAAGAAAGGCATAATACAACTTGTATGTAAGTTGTATGAAATATAGTGATTAATAATTGTGCGGAAATGAAAGACTAGGCCATAGATTTTGTGGACGCGTTGAAAATGGGAGGCCTACAAACTGCAGAAAAGTATTTTTTATTTTAACAACAAAGTAAATTTCAAAATCTAGTTGCCACAGAATGGTTTGGGACTACAACTAGTATATCCTACCTGGGAATGCTTTCAAAATCATTTTTTTTTCATATAATATAATAATGATGGTCAATTATATGGTCGGGTTTGAATCAATAAGTTCTTTGGTTTGGGTAAATTTGGATTACGGATCTGTTTGGGTTTTTTCGGATCATCTTCGATTGACATCATTCAGATTTCAAATCATTTTGGATTTTGTGACAACCGAGTTTGGGTCATGAGATTCAGGTTTCGTTCATGAGTCGGATTTAGATCGATGTCATTTGAATATACGTAGTATCATGTCATGAACAAGACAAGTTAAGGGAGTTAAAAAAAATTCAAGAGAGGCATTAGTATTTATGATTATGAATGAGTTTGTCTAGATACATATACTAATATTTGCGTGGTTTTCTCCATATGCATTAATGGGTGATTTATCTAGAATATAATGTTTTTTTGAGATTTAAACTCATTATCAATCAGTTGAAAGACTCACTTGTTTGGGTTGAAGTAGTTGAATGCGATGCACATAATCACTACGTTCAATAAAAAGAAGTCCGACAATATATCATATCATGAGCCACTAAATTTAGGCAGTAATGTAACAAAGAGTGGCACTAATGAGTTCCAAACATCCATTGTAAATTCCATTCTAATAATCATGATGGCATGATTCTTGCTTGGCATCCGGTTGAAGGCAAGAATTATTTCATCTATTATCTCTCTACTCATGACCACATTTTATTCCGAGGATGCTTATTTTCGCAACCAAAATGATGTAGAACTATATATTTTGTAATTTGAATAGCTTGAGCTCAAGTGATCTCAACTATTTACGACTCGAACGACTCAAAACTTAAAAGACATTTAAATATTAGGAAATTCAAGTTACTTGCAATTAGAATGATTCATGACCCCGAAATGACCGGACAATCTAAACAGTTCAATCCCGGAATGTCTTGATCAAAACTTAACCTGTATTTACCATGTTCTAGTAATTACAATAAAAAATAGCTAAAATTTGCTAGCTCAAGCGGTAAAACATCCTGTCAATTTTAGAAGAAATTCAAAATCAAATCACGACGAATGCATTTAGTTTGTTATTTAGCGCAAATCTAACAATCCCTAATGGGTTGTCACAAAAAAAATTACAATAAAAAAAAATGCTAGAAGCTCAACAAACTACTTGCATAATCAAATCGAATGAATAAAAATATGTGAAAGTAACGAAGAAAAATTCCCCCATTAGTCGCGTAGAATAGAATCAAAACCATTGAATAAGAATATTTGGAGTCAAAACCAGTAAATTTGAAAATAGACTTATTCTTGCATACATTTACACAACGTTGATAAAATATATTAACACATTGAAAAATTTATTACCATCTAAAAAAGTTTACTTATACTAAATATATTGATATTTTAAAAAATTAACATTCAAAGGAAATCTATTAAAATGCATGTTGACGGTTAAATGCATATATTCTAAAACCCAAAGAAAATATTTTCATATTGAAAGTGTTTATATTATAAAATTACAAAATACTATACAAAATAGATATATAATATTAGATTAATTAATAAATCAACAGTGAATGCTACACATGTTACAAGTGATAACTGTATGACACATCAATACACATGTTCAAATAAATTGACATGAAGGCATGAATTTGGACGCGAGACACGTTTCTTTTCCTAATTAATGAACTATTGCACTCAGTATTATAAAAGTATATCTATATAGATGCGTAGAAATATACGTGTTTAACACTTTGACGAGAGGGGAAAAATTATATTTATAATAGTGAATAGTGAATAGCGATCACACTTTTTGACGTGTATACACACCAAAACCATTAGCCCACTCATCCTTACCTTCCCACTGCGCCTTTCTTTAGTCCAAAACAGTCCAACTTCCCTTTTAAAATTTTATCGACTTGGTATTGAAAGCTGAAGGTTATTGATAAGAAATTCAAAGAAAGTATACATATCATTGTATTATAGTTTTATGATAGGAAGCAATAAGGCAAAAAGATATACAGAAGAAAATAGCATATGATGAAAAAATGACTTGTAGTCTAATTAGTTAAAATATTTATATATATAGTAAGAGATTATGGGTTCAATTCCCGTCAAACACAATATAGCACATATTTAACAAAATCTCTCAACTCAATGGGTTGAACATCAAAAAAAATTGAAAGAATTATATTTGTAAATACAAAATTTGAAACAAAATTTATTATTTGATTTTAAAAGATTATGAATTTAGGAATATGAAGTCATCTAATTTATAATTCCTTCTTATACACAATTCTCTTAATTTGGGGGAATGATGACACGTGTAAAATTTTAGCTTTGTGACATTCTTTTTATAATATTTAACAAAATGAGTCACTCAATTAAGTAGTTACAGTTTATATTAACTCATTACAATTTTCATTATAATAAATGAATTACAAAAATTAAAATGGACCCCACCAGACTAATAAAATGATATAGATGTATATTTGTGGCATTTAGTGTAATGGGTTATCCTTCAAGTACAATAATGACTCATTATTTTTTTCAATCATAGCACATAATAGCATTAAATATTATCAGCATATATTTCAAAAACAATATGAGGCCCACATATATTAATTGATTTAGATCTGTTTTTTATACACCTTCATTTACAAGCTTTGTGTGGTTTACATACACCGACGGTAAATTTCATAGCTACCCTATAGAATTTGACAATTATATATATACCATTTATTAGAAAGTTGTAATTTGAATACATGAATTCCATCATTCCGTTCATAATTTTGCAAAGTGGTTAAATATCATGTATAACATGGAATTTATTTACCAATAATTATTTATATTTTATTTTTAAAAACTGAAATAAAAATTATTAGTTGTATAAGAAGGAATTATTATGTACAGTAATAAATATTTCAAAAATAATGATGAATTATTATGTACAGTAATAAATATTTCAAAAAAATTATTATGTTGGTAATGTTCATATTTATAAGAACAAATCCAATTTTTTCTATTTTTAAACAAAGTTAAATATGAGATATGTACATGATATGAGATTTATTTTGTCTACAATATTAAACTTTTTCTCTAAAATAATTCATGATTTAGTAGATTTTTCCAAAAAAAAATAAAAATACAAACCAAAACAATATATATAGTAAAAAAAAATTAGATTGAAATACTATAACATAATTCATTTATAGAAATATTGTATTTTTCAAATTAAATATGATTTTCTAATAGTTGAAAATATTATACATTAGCCTTAAAAAAAGTTTAACACAAAAATTGTTGTGACGTCTTGCAAACGTATGAATCAAGCGATAGGCACTCATGTGAATTTTGGAAGAGACTCAAGTTCAAATTACGACAAATACATTTAATAAATCTTTTAAGCCACTTATTCTAGATTGAGTCTAAAAAAAAAATTATCTGAAGCGGAGCGAGGATCTACTCTAGTATAAATCAAAATATACTACTAATTGAATCAAAGCTCGTTTTGGATAAATTCTAATTGAATCAATTATAATTAATAAAATTAATCATAAAATGAAATTCATGTAAATGTCTCGTGACCTAGTTGGTGGAGCATATGGTATGTGTAAAAGAGATCATGACTTCAAATCCCACCAAACATAATCTGGTCATTATACTATTGGTTTAAACTCGTTAATCACTATACTTCAAAAAATTATACATTGTTAGTATCTTATCAAATGACTAATCAATATAATCATCCACATTTTCATAAAATATAGAGATTAAAAAATTGAAGTCAACATTATAAGGTCTTAACTTGCATTTATCCTTCTTACAAAAACGTTCTGTTTTCCACTATCCATCCCATTTCCAGGAAAAACATACTCCTCACGCTTGTAGAATTGCCAAAACAGAGCAAGCTCATCCACCTTATCGTTTCTATCTCATCCAAAAAATCAGACATCTATCAAAATTCGGTTCTCTTTCGTGCTCTTGTTTGTGCATGTCGGTATCCTTCCTTCCTGTTTAATTTGATTTCTTTCAGACCTTCCAGCCCCACGTTTTCTTCTTTTTTTAGCCCGTTTGCTCTCCACCTTTATATTATGCCCCCACATCCTACTTCTCATTACAAAACTTGCATGCTTCCACTTTTCTCATATCTGTCTATCCATCTTTAGAGTACAGTTGCTTTTTCAGAGACCTAATTAAGCTTGTCTTTGTGTATTTATTCCAACCCTTTTATGCTCTACAGTATTGGGTTCTCTTCTTTTTCCTCTGCTTTTTCCTCCAATTGAGCTGATCTCTTTGTAAGCTCTCTATGGTTTTAGCCATGAGAAGCTCTGTCTTTCACTATCTGTTCTTTCTTCTGTCTACTGCCTTTGCATGTGATAGGTGTGTGCATCAGTCCAAAGCCAGCTATTATACTTCGGCCAAGTACCTCTCTGGTCTGATTCAACTCTTTCTCTTCCTCAATTCACTATGAAATGATTGTTTCTAGTTTTTGGTGTTTTTAATTTTGTTCTGATGTTTTATTTACTTGTTTAGCTGGAGCTTGCGGCTATGGATCGATTGCTTCAGGCTTCAATGGAGGATTTGTCGCTGCCGGTACAGCTTCTCTGTACCGAGGCGGAATCCGCTGTGGCGCCTGCTTTCAGGTCTGAAAGACTGAAATTTTCTATTCAGGAATTGAAATCCCAGTAATGAAATTCATCATCTCAAATCAAATTTGGATAAAATTGATACAGATAAGATGCAAGAACGCGGAATTCTGTTCAAGCAGAGGGGTTAAAGTGATTCTGACAGATTTGAATAAAAACAACAAGACAGATTTCGTGCTTAGCAACTCGGCTTTTACAGCCATGGCGAAAGATGGAAAGGCGTCTCCATTGAAGAAAGTTGGATTGGTAGATGTTGAATATAAAAGGTAAAATTGAATTGCCCTAGCGCAATGCCACAAAATAACTTGAGTTGCCCTTCTTATTTTATTCATTTATTATACAATTGATTGTTACTTACCTCAATTTTAAAGAAGACTCACAAAAAAGCCCTTATATTGTGTTAGAATTCCAACTTAATAAATGATTATTTTTGTAAGTAACATAAGCATTAGAGAATCCACAAATTTCGACATTTTTGCAAAATATTTCATCTTTTTTTTTGTAATTACAGGATTCCATGTGTGTATAGAAACAAAAACCTCACAGTGAGAGTAGAAGAGAAGAGCCAAAGCCCCAACTACTTGTCCATTAAATTTCTCTATCAAGGAGGCCAGACAGACATTGTGGCTGTAGATGTGGCCCAGGTATTTATTTATTCATTTTCATATCTTCATTTCAACATAAATGCATGGATCTGATCTATCAAATAGATCTGAATCTGAAGCACATTTTAAATGCAAATTTTGGTTTTAAAAAAGGAATGGTAAGAGCAATTCATTAAAATAAAACCCTTTTTCTATTTATAAAAAAAGTAATTTTTAATTAAATCGAAAATATGTAATGTTCAATTTCCGCAGGTAAATCCTCTTTTTTAACAATATATATTAGGTTGGAAAATGAATTTTTAGTACCTTCTTTTAATGCTAGGCTCGACTTTATTTTTGGCTCTAAACGATTGTACGCTTTTTTAGGTCGGTTCGTCGAATTGGCGGTTCATGACAAGAGACTACGGGCCCGTATGGAGCACAACACAAGCCCCAACTGGCCCGTTACAACTTCGGTTGGTCATCACAGGAGGTTACGACGGAAAATGGATTTGGGCGGATAGCTCGGTTATTCCGGCCAATTGGAGAACCGGTTCGGTTTATGATACACGTGTACAATTGACTGATATAGCGCAAGAAGGTTGCTATCCTTGTGATAACAGAGACTGGATGTGATACCGACTTGAGACTAACACTTAGTGGTTTAATTTTCTGTGTTTTTGAAAGTTTTTTAAATAGCATGTAAATTGAGAAATATTATGTTGTTACAAAAATGAAAAATCTGTTTGATATGTCCTTTTTTGCCTTTTTGGGTGCATTGAATGAATAATTAAGATAAGTGCACAATATTATTATTTAATCAAGTGGTGGGTTAAGTCTTTATCTTTTTGGATAACAATGTCTTGGTTAGTTATGCACGACTCATTACCACAAACGGTACTCGGTTTAGATTGCTATTAATTAAAACTAACTACCAAGTTCACATCACATGGTTGTATGCTGATGGAGAGTGATGAGTTTATCCCCTTCATCTCCTTTCTTTTTCTTCTAAAGTGCCTTGCTCTACTATTTTTCAAATTAAAATACAATTTATTTGTCATAATTAATTGACAATTGACATATATTGAATTTAAACTAATTAGTTATTTAATTATATATATATATATATTCAATATCTAATTAATCAAGTATATATGTTATATTCGTATGTATATTTATTATTTAGTTAATATATAAACTCAATGGACAGGAACAAATACGTTTTGTATATGGCCCATGATTTATTACAGCCCAGTATAGTTGTTTTTAAACAACTTTTTTTTTACCTCAACTCACATATGACATTCCACCACAAGCCCAATCCTTAAAACAAAAAAGAAAAACAGAACTTAAGACCATAACCCAAGATAAGACCCATCTTACATCTCCATCAAGAGACCACTCATTTCATTTCATTGGTCCTTTCAGAATCCCTATTGTATTCAAAAAAAAAAATATATATATATATATATGCAAGGCACCCTCAATTTATTCAAAAAAAATAAAAAATAAATATGCAAGGCACAGCAGCAACAATGATATTTTTGATATTTTATTAGTTTATTATGAAATAAAATATGTGTTTCATACGTTATTATATGATATCAAACTTAATAATATTAGTTATTTGATACAATATCAAACTTAATTTTTTAATTTTTATATTCTAATTTTTTTTTATAACTTATGTTTATATAAATATGATAAAAGAACTATATAAAAATATATTTATATCATATGTACATTGATAAAAGAACTATATAAAAATATTTATATCATCTACAATGTTAACCACGTGTGATGCTTGCTTAGCCAGCTTTAAAATAGAAGACTACAAGCTAGACTTATCTGGCCACATAGGAAAAGTAAAAAGCCATTTTTTGGTAACGCCCTTTTAACTTTCATTCGCTTGTTTGTGTGTTTGTTTTTGGAGGTTACTGTTCAAACTGCCTATTTAATTAACTTCAGCCACCAGTTAAACTAAACATTGTTCTCTATATCCATTTAGGTTAAAATGGAGGTGTCCTTAATATATAATCCCATACCTCACAAACAAATATAAACACCTCTTGACATAATTTTTAGTGTGAAAATGGTCTCCATTTTTTGAGAAAATGGAGGGAGGAGAACAAATAATGTTAGGTTTTTTCCAGGGAATCCGGCTCAACCTAATACGGTACGTTGATGATTGTTTAATCAAATTTAATCAACTAATAATAATCAACTATAATTAACTTGAAGTGTGTAAAAGGAAGTGGACCGTAAAGCAGGGGTACCGTGTTGGAGTGTTTGAACTACAAAACACTTTCTTTTTCTTCCTTTTCCTTGTCATGGCTGAATTTCACGTGTACCCCCTACAAAATCTTTAATCTTATGTTGCATGACGGAGATTTCACTCGTACATCACGACCTTTTTTTCGTAAAAAATAATATACATAGATAACAAACAATATATAAAATTAAAAACTAATATATAAAATTAAAAAATATATATAGAGAGACAATAAATAGTATATGCGTAAAATATTGAAAATAGTATATAGAAAAAAAATAGTATCGTGAAAAGCAGAAAAGAACAGTATAATAATTTCGAGCGTTTTGGACGTGATTTAACCCGTCGCATTTTCAATTTTCCCTATGTTTAAATATCACTTATAAGTTATGAGTTATGGCCTCCAAAATTTTGAAACATCAATATTCATTTACATAAAAAAAATCAATATTCAATGGTCCTTCTCTTCTATTTTTTTTAAATAACTAATTTGTGTTTCTTATCTTTATTTATGTATAAATAAAAGATTATAAAGCAACTTTAATTTGAGGATCTTTTTGAAATGAATATAAAGAGGCATGATATACTGATTTTATAGAGGTTTTGTAGGGGTATGCAAGATATTTTAAAATTTTGCAGGGGCACATAAAAATTGACATGATTTAAGGGACCTTGAATTGAAGGGTGGACTTTTACCATGCCTAGTTTCAAAATGTCTGAAATACCTGACAGATATTTGAGAAAAATAATATTTTTTCTCTCAAAAAAAAAAAAAATACTATATTTTTCTCCACTTTGTACACATAATGACACTACACGGAAAGTCAATATTTTAAATCTTTATATGCTTTTGTTGTCGCATATATTACCTATACATTATTTGACTACGAGTTAGTTAATTATGGTTAATAAAAAATAATTAAGAGCATATATATTTTTAAGGTAGAAAGTTCTCAAATTAATGAGCATAAGTTCAACGTTATAAATGTTATCCGTTATCTTCTACAGAACAGTAATTCATGAGCTATAATAGGTCACTGTAACTAATCGTTACAAGACATGTGCTTATGTAATATTTCACTTTTTTGTTACTGAAAATATATTAACAAAATATTAAAAATATATAATTAGCCATAACAACATATTTTAAAATGATGAAATACTTGACATATATTTGAGGGAGGATGTATTTTTTTAATATGTTTCTCCACATTATACATAAAATGACATTTCATAAAAGTCATTATCTTTATGTCTTTACATATTGATACTATTTCTCGTTGAATATGTTAGTTATCATTTATTTGATTATGACTACTAATAAATAATTAAAGCTGTCAAATTTATGAGTAAAATTTCAACACTGTAAACACTATGCGTTGTTGTTTTTACCAAAACATCAATTCACAGGCTATAATTGATCAGATGTAACTAATTACCACAAGACGTGTGTTTATACAAGTAATATTTCTTTTCTATTACAAAGAATATAATAACAACTACATATTAAAATTTGTATAATCAAACATAATAAGTACATTTTAAATTTTAAAATGATGAAAGTATTATCATTTGTTTACGAGTTAGTTCGCAATTAACTAATAATAGATAATTAAGAGCGCACACATTTTTTACAAAAATCAGTCAAATTAATGAGTACAAATTCGACACCATAAATACTGCGCGTTATTTTTTACCGTCGCGAGGTTTAGTTGACCAGCTTCAACTAATCTCCACAAGACACGTGTTTATACACGTAACGTCTCGCTCTTTTTTCATACAAAAAATACCCTAATAAATACCTATTAAAAATATACATCTAAACATATAAATAAAATTGATTCCACTTGTAGTAAATCTTCAAACAAATTTTATTAAATCATACATACAACTATTTAACTCTTAAAAAAAAAGAAACTCAATAAGCTAAAACAGTGTAATACAAGTACAACCACCAATAAAATAACGCAAAACATATAAATAAAATTCATCCCACTTATAGTAAATCCCCAACATATTTTATTTATTAAATCATACATTCCATAAAAGTATTATACTCTAAAACAAACAGTGTAATATACAACTACACAACCTAACCACCATTTTATGAGAAGAAGTTAACAAGTAAACTTAAACTACTCATAAAAGTACTCCTCCTATTCATATTCATAAAACAATACAATACACACAGATAGATCTCCTCGTTCACACGCTCACCCATTTCCTTTCCTCTCTTTCTTCTCTTCTTCTCTTCTCTCGTCATATCACTCTCATCTTCTCTCCTCTTCTCTTCTCTCGTCATATCACTCTCCACGAAGCTGAAGCTCGAATTCCATCGTCCATGGGGTGCTGCAGATCATCTCTAAGAGCGGAGACGCACCCGACGGAGAAACACAACAGCAACTTGTTGAACAACCACCGCCCGTCCTTCTCCCTCCGCCAGCCAGCCGTCGCGGCTTCCTCCGCCTCGGTTGCTTCCGGGGAGGCCCCCGCCTTCGCCGAGTTCACGTTGGAGGAGCTGAGAGCTGCTACGGACGGCTTTGCGGCGGCGAATATTGTTTCCGAAAGCGGGGAGAAGGCGCCGAATTTGGTGTATAAAGGACGGCTGGGGAGTAAGAGGTTGGTGGCCGTGAAGAAGTTTCCGAAGATGTCTTGGCCTGATCCTAAGCAGTTTATGGTGGGTTTTAGTTTTTGATTGATTTGGTGCGTAATTGAGTTGAATTGATGAGATTTTTGTTTGGTTTTTTGTGTTTTTAGGAGGAGGCGAAGGGGGTTGGGAAGCTGAGACATAGAAGGATGGCCAATTTGATTGGATATTGTTGTGAGGGTGATGAGAGATTGTTGGTTGCTGAATATATGCTTAATGATACTCTCGCAAAGCATCTTTTTCACTGTAAGTTGGAATTTTTTGCTGTATTTAATCTTTATTAGTTAATTGATCAGATGTGTTACATTTTAGTTAAAATTCACAAATTGATTGTTGATAGTCATGAAGATTGAATTTTTGGTTAGAGGAATCGTCTTTTCTGTAGTTTTATTGAAATTCAGAATTTGGGATGAGGATTTATGTTTTATTATGAAGTAATTGAGTATAATCAGGGTTAAGTTGGTGACCTTATGCTAATTCTAGTTATTACCTTTTGTTCTCCTGTTAATATAGCGGCCAATTGAAGAAACAGATTTATGAGCTAATTAAAAAGATTATTCCTTTTTTATGATCATTTGTGGTCCCCTTTTAGTTTGTTTTGTGTTTATTTGAGAGAATAGTAATAAAGTGCAAGCCTTTGTATGATTGGGGCTCAAAACGGTACTGGAATTATGAGTTTTTCCTATTCCGGTTTTATGGATTTGAAAGAATACGAATATCTTTTGTTTAGGAACTACTTTCCTTTTTTTAGGCATGCGTCCATAAAACTAAGATTAGCTGTCAATTTGACAGAAATTAAAATTACAAAAAACACATCTATATTTTAGTTGGGAATAAATGCAAATTTGAATATTGTATAAACAATCATGAATAATTTGAGCTTTTGGGCTACTACGAAAAATTTCACCAGTTTTAACATCTAAAAATGTATTTTGCATGTACCAATATTCTTCCTAATTTCGTTAAATATACTGCAAATACTGTAAATATGAGTTCAAAACTTATCCCTTCATATTCCTAACTTAAACATTCATAACCCACAAAAACCCAAAGTTTCATTTCATCCTCTAAATTTTCCTTTCTCATAAACTTGTAACATATCATTTTCTCACATTTTATATGATTTTCAACAGGGGAAAACCAAACGATCGAATGGGCAATGCGATTAAGAGTCGCATTTTACATCGCCGAAGCGTTGGATTACTGCAGCGACCAAGGTCGGCCTTTGTACCACGATTTGAATGCTTACAGAGTCCTTTTTGACGAGGTAAATTTTAAGTTTTATCTTGTTTAGTTTTAGACTTATATATTGTATTAAATGCGGGCGTATTTTTGGTGAATTGATTGGTTTGTTTTGTTTTGGTAGAACGGAGATCCGAGACTTTCTTGTTTTGGGTTGATGAAGAACAGCAGAGACGGAAAGAGTTATAGCACTAATCTTGCTTATACACCGCCTGAGTATTTGAGAAACGGTATGGCTTTTTTTAGTTTTATGATATTTTTTTAGTTTTTAGTTTTTTTTGCTTAATTGTGATTGAGTGTCAATGTGATGAATAAACTGCAAGATAGTATCAATCAGTTATAGTTTGTTGTTATATAAGTCAATTGTAGTTCTTCAATTCATACTTCATTCTTCTAATGGATTTTTTTTCATAAACACATAATTGGTGGCAAAATAAATAAATATTTCTTTCTTTTTTATATATTTTTTTTAATTTTTTAGGCCGAGTAACTCCAGAAAGTGTGATATTCAGTTTCGGAACCGTCCTTCTAGACCTTGTCAGCGGAAAGCGTATTCCTCCAAGTCACGTACGTATTTGCTAAAATTAAAATAACTTGGAGATTTTTTCAAAAAAAACCCTTGTATTTCCTACTATTTATGAACATACCCCTACCATTTGACTTGTATAAAAATATTGTTCACAAACTATTTGTTCAATTTGTGTTGGGATATTGTTCACAAATTGATTTTTAATATGGTAGGGATATTGTTCACAAATACCCCTACCATGTGAACGCAAATTGATTTTTAATATGCCACAATTGTTTTTTTTTAGGGTTATTTTGAAAACTTTCCCAATTAACTTCATGCTTATTACTCATTTTTCCAATTGTTTTTTTCTTGCGTTTAGGCCCTTGACATGATACGCAACAAGAACGTGCTCGTGCTGATGGACTCTCATTTGGAAGGCAATTTCTCGACGGAAGAGGCGACGACGCTCGTGGATTTAGCTTCGCAGTGCCTGCAGTACGAGCCGAGAGATCGGCCGGATACCAAGAAGCTCGTGGCGATCCTCGCGCCGTTACAAACCAAAACAGATGTAATTTGAAATTGAACAATAAATGCATACTGTTAGTTTTTGTGGTTTAGTTGGATTGCAGTTTAGTCCCTCTACTATTGATTTAAACCTTTTGATCTCTGTGCTTGATTAGTTCTTGAGTTAGGGACTAATTGTGCACAGTTCTGTGAGTTGCGGGGACCGAAAAGTTTAGATCTTAGTGCAAGGGCCAAATTGCAAGTCCAACTAAAGTAAATGGACCAAAAAGTTTAAATTAGCAGTACAAGGACCAACTCGCGATCCAATTAAAGCTCAGGGACCGACCATGCAAATAAACCATAAACCGTAGTGATGACCGAACTTCAAATATATCATGTTATCAAAATAATAAAAAAATAAAAAATAATAAAAATGAATGAATCAATTAATTAATAAAATAAATAAATAAATAAATAAATAAATTTGTAACGCAGGTGGCGTCGCACGTGATGCTGGGAGTGGAGAAGCAGGAGCAAGAAGAGGAGACGCCCCCGCCCCCGCCCCCACCGGTGCCGGTGCCGCAGCACCCGTTATCTCCCATGGGAGAAGCCTGCTCGAGAATGGATTTGACGGCCATCCACCAGATCCTCGTCACGGCGCACTACCGCGACGACGAGGGCACCAACGAGGTATTGAAAAGGAAAAATGTTAATGATTTTGTTGTGGGGACTGGGACAGGAAGCGGGGGAAAGTGAAAAAGGTAAATTTGGGGATAAGACCCTGCGTTGTGCCTGAATTGGAAAGGAAAGGAAACCTTGCTTTGTTGGGAATTGGAAGTGAGGTCCTTACGTGAATTGAGAGAGAGAGAGAGAGAGAGAGAGAGAGAGAGAGTAAAAACTAACTGGGTTAGTTTGTTACTAACGATAGGGGCTACTTTGCAATTAAGGCATAATGCAGGTGATTTTTTGCAGATTTTCCAAGATAAAATTACTTTATCTTTTTTGATATTTTGCCGTTCTATGTTTCATGATTAGATATTTAGATGTTGTCTTTAAGGAATAATTTAATCGTTAGTGGCTATTTCTTCCGAATATCCTAAAATACTATATTGAAGGAAAATTTCTTTAATTCTTTTTATTTTGTGTGTTGCAGCTATCTTTCCAAGAGTGGACGCAACAGATGAGGGATATGTTGGATGCCAGAAAAAGAGGCGACTTTGCATTCCGCGACAAGGATTTCAAAACCGCCATCGATTGCTATACACAGGTAACATATTGTTCTTTAATTAGTATTCAAATAAATTGTTCTTTAATTGTAGGAAAGGTAGTTCTTTTACATGCTTAGGTTTTAGTAATGAGATGCCACAGATCGATTTTTTTGATTCAAATGACCTAGTCAATTTCTATTTGTTGGTAAGTTAAGCTTCCAAAGTTAGATACAATGGATGCTTTTTTGATACAAACTACGCTTATCTTTCTATTATTGGGGTGCGGGTGCTTATTTCCAAGGCCTATTTAGGCTGCTTATTCCTTTCCTATTATTGGGGTGCTATGTTTACGCTTCCATAATTAGGGATCGGGATAAGACACTTTCATTAGAAGTCCACCCATTTATTTATTTCTTTCCATCCAGTTTGTGGACGTGGGAACAATGACGTCCCCGACGGTGCACGCGCGGCGCAGCCTGTGCTACTTAATGTGCGACCAGGCGGATGCGGCGCTGCGAGACGCGATGCAGGCGCAGTGCGCGTCGCCGGACTGGCCGACGGCCTTCTACATGCAGGCCGTCGCCCTCTCCAAGCTCAACATGCAGAGCGACGCCGTTGACATGCTCAACGAGGCCTCCGAGTTGGAAGAGAAAAGACAGAAGGCCGCCAGGAACAATTGAAAATGTTGCTTTGTTGGGTGTGAAGGGTTTTTTGTTTTTTGTTTGGGATGGGATGGGGAATTGTTGGGTTGGGTTGTTGGGGGGGGGGTTGTTGGTTGGTCACATTGATGTATATTGAAATATGAGGTGCAAGGCATATTTTGGGTATAAGGAAATTATTTGTGTGTTGGTGTGATGTGTAGAATTGTTTCTTTTTGGCTTATTTAAGGAATTCTATTATTAGAGTGAGTGCATATTAGAATTTGGAGGGTGATGTATATTTGTTGTTTGGGAATATAGATAGTATTGTCGGTATGTTTTGTTTCTTGGGCAAATGGTGTAGATTGTCAGATGTATGGTATGTATTTTGCTAAATTAAGTGGCAAAGCAGTCGGCCTTTCTTTTTGTTATGATATGTTTTTTATCAGTTACTGGAATTAAGGATTTTATTTTCTTGTTGGACGGTCTTGGGTTTTCATTGATTTATTATAAGCCCTAATGGGCAAAATTACCCTTCCAGCCCAAAGGACATAATTCAAGAGCTGATAAATTGGAAAAAAATGTATAAGATAAAATTGCTTACATATATTCCTTTTCTTCTGAACTTGTTCTTATAGAACTGATAAATTCAAATAAATGTATTAATAATAATTAATAAGTAATTTCTCAATTGTTTTCCAATAAGCAAGGGGGTCGACAAACATTTAAAAAAACCTTTCCATCTAAACCCTAGATCCGATATAATTACTGAATGAAGAGGACAAATCCTACGGCTATTTTAGCCAAAAAAAATAAAAAATAAACAAGGAGATCGAGCGAGATTTCGCCTTTATCTCTGCACGTTCTAGTTTTCTTTCTTCTAGAGAAAAACACTTCGTAATTACACTTTAACTTCAATCTCCTTTATCCTACCCAGAAAATAACATGTGTCAGCTCCACACCATCTCGCTGTCCATGCGAAGAGCCACGTGTCACCCTACCACTTCTCTTATTAACACCACCTCTCCCCAACCCTCAATCCTCATCCTGATTAACTCCACAAAATAAAAAAAAATCCTCATCCTGATCATCTTCAATGGAAAATTATTCGCCAGAAAAAGACCAACAAGTGGATCCTTCAATGGAAAATTATTCGCCAGAAAAAGACCAACAAGTGGATCCTTCAATGGAAAATTATTCGCCAGAAAAAGACCAACAAATGGAAGATCCACCAAGTACAGAAAAGAAAACACAAGCTCCAAACATATCGGAATTAAAGCCGGTGACTCATGAAGCATACGGTGGCGGTATGTACGCAACAGACGACAGGAAAGAGGCAGAAACTACAAAAGGACATACACATACAAGAGCTAGTAAGACTCAGAGCGCAGATGGGCCAGAGGAAAAGCCGATCGAGCCGAAGCACAAACCGCCTCTGTCGACCGGTGATAAAGATTTGGATATTACTGGCATGTCGTACATACAGTAGTTGTAATGAAGTGTTTTTAAAATGTTATTTATTATGTCTTGCTTTTTGCTAATATGTACATGTAGATTATATATTAGTTTTGCTTCTTGTGAAATTGGTGTTTCTGAAAACACCTTGATAAATTGTGAAACTTAATGGTTAGAATGAAAAATAAGGCACTGAAAGAAGTGAAAGTTGTGAGATTTTGGCGGTGCTTTCTTCTGTTGCTTCTCTGTAAAGTAAAAGTAATTTTTTAAAAGATTTTGAGAAAATGAAAATTATATAATAATAATTTTCTCTCATTTTCCTTTATATTAAAATACTAACTTTTGGTGCAATATAAAAATTAAAGAATGGCAAGATAGAAAGATAGAATTAATTTCCTAAATGAGTTATTCAAATAAGTTCCTTAAAAAAAGGGTTTATGCAAATATGGTTGTCCAATCAGATTTTGATTGATTTCCAACTAAAAATTCTACATGGGTTAAGTTATTTGTTAGTAGAAAGTCCATAAATTGGGCCATATCATAAGCCCATCAATCCAGCAGTGCAAATACATGAAGCAGTCATCATGTTCCAATAATAGAAGCACCGGCACCATCCCTGCTCATTTGGGAGCGCCTGGGCAGTTGAAGCGTCCATGACACTATGTTAGTTGACAGATTGCGACATTAATTGAACGATATTAATTGACCATGACAACCTTAATGATACTTTGATGGATAATAATTTTAATTTTGTTTATTTCCCGAAAGCATTATAAATGCTATAGATTGTTTGGGTCCGGTCGTTTGAGTTATGAGGGTTTCAGTTTATTTTGGTTTTGAGTTACGGATCAATCAAGTCGGATTCTCTAATCAACTTTCTGATCTTAGGTCTAGGTCACATTCGGGTCAAAGATTGACATTTCAAATTATTCAAGTCAATATTTTTAGACTAATTATATTAGAGGAAATTATGAAATCTGAAGTTTCATTAGATATCGTTAGATTTATGTCAAAAATCAAGTTATTTTTTGGTGGTCGAGGAGTATTCGGATTTTAGGTCATTTGAATTTTCTTTTTCTTTTTTGATGTTCAATCCAACTTTAGGTCATTCGAGTTTTTTTTTTCCTTTTTTGATGTTTAACTCATTGGATTGAGAGATTCTGTTGAATATGTGCGATATTATAAGAACATGAAGCAGCTCAGTTGCATTAATAATTGAATCTTTAGTAAAATTGAATCTTTAGAAACAGCGATCGAAATCATTATAAAAAATTAATCCAAAAACTCACACGAAAAGTTACTTCTGTTTTAGTAATTACCTCAAACAGTTGGTGTGCTTTCGATCAGCTGTTTGCGGTAATTACTAACACGTGGCAGATTCACTAAAACATTGACAAGTTTTACCAAGAGTGTATATAATAATAATATCATTTTTTTTTCTTTCTTTTACCTTCTTCTCGGGACATACTGACATGTTTTATGTCGGATCGGGAATTGAATTCCCAATTTATTGGGCTTTTGGCCCTTTATACAAAATAAATGATTAGGAAGGCTTAATAAACTTATACTGTTTTCCAAAATTTATCCTTTTGGGCTTTTGATCCATAATTATCTATTGGACTATCAATTTTCAGCAAATTAATAAAACTATCAGGGCCTGTTCTCAAGGGCAGTTTTGTAAAGGGTGAGGAAGCCATGGATGCATGAAGCTGAGAAATGAATGTCAAGAAGCTATGGGTGCAAAAAGCGACAAGAAACTTTATGAAATTGTTAAAAAAAAAGTGTTCTATGAAAACACAGGAAGCTATGAATATAATATTACTTTTTTATGATTTTATTTGTTATTCTTTATTTAATTCTAATGATGCTATGTGTATATATGTATTAGAATTTTTACAAAGTTAATTTACCTGCATTTATTTGATTGATTTATGAATTTTCTCAAATCTAGTTTATGTGCATTGCTTAACTGCAAATGTAAGTAACCACCACTGATCAAGTGAAATTAACAAAGAATATATGTAATTAACAAGGGAAAGAGACATAATTGTTTTTATCGAACATATAATTAGCACATCAGATATGCAATTCCTTGAAAATTAGAACAAATTAGTATCATGCACAAAATAACATCATGCAATTAACTGAAACTTAGCACAAATTAATTTCATGCAATTAACTAAAAATTAGTATTATACAATTTGCCCAAATTAACACATATTAATATCAGCCCAAATCAAGTAAACCCAGATCCAAAGAATACAGATCCAAAAAATCATATAAATAAAATATCCTAAATCAAGCAAACCCAATTCCACCCAACAAAGTTGGTCGAAAACATACTCAAATTTTAACACAATTAATCCAATTCTCATCATTATTGAATACTTGTAAATTCGAATACACGGCTTGTTATTTTGAACAACCCAATTTTGGATTAAAGTAAAAAAAAAAAAAAAAAGCAAAAGCAAAAAGAAACAATTTTCAGACAAATTGAGTTAAAACTTTTTTTATTATTTTAAAATTGAATTAAACTGAAGTTCATCAAATGCAAGAATTCAACTTAAGGGATACCATAAGTAGCACTTTTCCAACATACTAATCTAGATTTTGATTCATAATTTTTCCTCTTTTACTCCAGATTTTGCAGGCTTTAAGCACGACAGAGAAGAGGAAACAAGGGTGAGATGAGAAGCAGAGTGAAAGAGATGAGAAGTATAAGAGAGGAATCAAAACACTAATTTTTTTTAGCTTTGATCAAAGCACTAATCTAAAGAAACAAAGCAGAAATGGTGTTTTTCGTTCTCTTTCTCTCTCCTTTCCGTGCAAAAATTCACTCCGAGTGGAGTTTTGCAAACCGAAGAAATTGTACATGATTCCAAGGTTTGGCTGGGTTTGAGATTTAAAAACCGCACTTCCTATAAGCTGTAAGAACACCTTATCTGCAAAACCGTGGGGAATGCAGGTTGTTATCCAAACCTGAGCTAGAAATAGAACAGGCCCTCAAACATAACAAGTTTGACATAGGATTTCTACCACCGCCGTTCCTCCAGTCTCCCCCCTCCGCCCTCTCTCTCTCTCATCTCCTGCGCGGTGATGGTTGGCGTCTTCCAGAATCCGTTCAACCTCTGTACGGGGCTAAGAGTTCGTCGCCGGAATCGCTGCCACGTGTTACTATGCAGCCATTCGTCCCGATGATCGTCAGAGACGGACACTTGTCCGGTCTGGCCCTCTTCATCACCATTCTTCTTCCATCTCCTGGTAAATTCAAGATACATTTTTCACGTATGCCCCTCTAAAGCTCCTCGTTCTCAAAACGGATGTTAGAAATTCAGCTGCAATTGAAAAAATGGGTGCTGTAGAGGTATCGATTAAGAGGTAATTTGGCGAAATTGATGTGTAATTCAAGAATTAATTAATAAATATTTCTCATGCAGCTTTTGATGCTAACATGGTGCTACCTAAAAGCGGTTTTTGCAGATGCCGGTACGGTACCGAATGACTGGAGACCTCCAGCTGAAGAGGAAACTGTATGGACATCTACTGACGTGTGGGACCCAGCTTCAGCTAGCAGATATTGCGCCAGGTGTCAGCACTTGAAGCCTCTGAGATGCCATCACTGCTCTGTATGTAAGCAGGGTCAACATTAAATTATTGCTATTATTAAACTGATGATGTCGAATTAACCTTTGAAAACTGTAAATATTGAATTTGGCCTTTTAGAAGTCAAATTATACCAATTTGGTTTTTTGTAAGGGCAAATTTATTAGATTTTGAGTCTTATAATGAAACTTTTTTGATGTTTACATTTGTGAAAGGTCGAAACTAAAATTGATGTATTTTCAATTTTGAGTTCTGGAAGGTTAAATTTTATATGTTTTTTTAGTTTTTTCGAATTGTACATATGAAATTGCCCCTTACAATAATTATCATTACTAAAATTTACTTAAATACATGTAATTTTATTTATTTATTTATTTATAAAGGTGATAAGTGTGTGCTTAAAATGGATCATCACGGTGTATGGGTAATTAATTGCTTTGGAGCTCAAAATTACAAATTCTTTCTCCTTTTTGTGGTAATCGTACAATTTCAGCCCCCCTCTTTTTTTTACTTATTCAAAAAGGACCCTCAAGGCAAAAACAAAATCTTAGTTATTTTTATGGAATTATAGGTGTATACATTTTTAGAGACGACTCTTTGAACATTTGCATTATTGTCCCATTTTAATTCATTTTTTCTATGGAAATAAAAGATGAAATCAATCAACTGGAAATCTTGTCGTCACTTTTGTTGCTTTCAGTATGTGCTTTTATATAATTTTTGAATAATGATTATTTTTTTGTTGAATTCTGCAAATTAATTTTTTATTTTATTTTATTATATTTTGCTTTTGTAGTTCTTAGTATAGCACTTGCACTGAGTTTGCTCTGTTTCTCTTGTATTGAGTAACACCAATTCTATAGAGGTAATAAATTATTACTTAATTAATAATTATTATTATTGTTGTTGTTGTTATTATTTAAAATGGAGTTTATTTCATGTTTAAGAGAAGAGATGGGTTTCTTGAAAATATGACGCGGGAAAGATTAAATACTTTGGACAAGTATATACTTTTTAAAATATGTGTATATTTTCAGGTTTTTGGTACGAAAAAATTGTTGTGGTTTTTCCCTTTATATTCCTCTGAAGATTTGGAGAATATTATGGCGCTTAAAGGCCTTGAATTTCCAACTTGTTCTGAAATTGTGTAAATTTTTTTATTTTTTTATTTTTTAGAGGTTTTCATTTGTTTAATAATTTGTATGGCTGAATATATTTAATAAATATCTTTGAGAAAATCACAGCAAGTTTTCTCATGATTTTTTTTTTCTTTAGTTTATGTTGTGGAAAGGCAAGAGCTTTCTTGTGTTATACCAAAGGGAATATATTCAAGGGCAAAGAAGTTTATATATACGAAGAAAAATTAGCACTAATACAAATCATCAAAAAACAAGCCTAACATACGCAAAATTTGGAGGTGTAGATTGCCAAGTTTGCATGACAAACTCGCAAACAAACCCTCCAGAAAACAAGAAATAAATTCAAACCAATCTACAAAATAATCAAACCATGGTGATGGATATACACAAGGGATGCATGTATGAATTCATTAGTAATGTTAGGATAAATTTGTATGCTAATTCTAAACAACATTTGCATGGATTGCGCGATGTTGCCTCCCTACGAGCAGAGCCGACCAGCAGCCAAAGCCTCGCGCAGGATTCGTATCCCTACAAGAATATGAAAAAACTCACAAGATTATTACACTACAATATAACTATTGTCATATTTTTGTATTTTGTGAACTTGAAATACTTGTCTGCACAATGGTAATGTTTGTCTGTTTTTCATAACAAATTTCATTTATAAGTATATGATCTCATGATTACCTATTTTCCAATTCTGCAAGAGTGAAACAAGTTGGTTTGTGATTATCTCTTCTCATGCTCTGGCTTCTCTTAACAGAAGTCGGCACGAACAAATTCAGAAGAACACCGTCTGTGCTGCCGCCGCAGCTGCTTTTGCTGTTTCTCCTCTTTCTCGTCTTTTGTTTTGTTTGAGTTGTTGCTTTCTGCGATTCTTCTATCTTGCTACTATCTTCATTCTTCGTGTCATTATTCTCATCATGCTGTAAAGTTGCACCAAAGTCATTTAAGATATAAATAAATAATTATATTTTGATATTTTATTTGAAAATTTGCAATTAAACCAAGAACGTCACAGAACTACGCGTTA
The DNA here is from genome assembly GCA_027726005.1 of Juncus effusus. Taxonomy (NCBI): domain Eukaryota; kingdom Viridiplantae; phylum Streptophyta; class Magnoliopsida; order Poales; family Juncaceae; genus Juncus; species Juncus effusus. Next base: position 7,505,010 of record CM050895.1, read on the forward strand.
CTAAGTAACAATTCGTAATAAATACAATGTATTGTGATTTGTTATTGATTCCAACATACCATCTTAGACGATTCATTGTTGATGAGGAATGAAAAGGAGAGTTCTCGTTCAGAGTCGGACTCCTCAGGCAGATTGCTGAGGAGCCTGAGCAGTTCCTCTGCTGGCTTCTTGCAAACATCTGATGCCCCTGTCTCGGTATGAGCCGAAGCAAGGGTGTCATTTTTATTATTAGCGGATTTACGAGTACCGTTACGTGCAAGAGCGAGTAGATTTTTTGATTTGGCCATTGGATTATTGTATGAGATCAAACTATGGTTTCGAGATGTAAGTTTGATGTACTCTTATGTGTTTTTAGTCTGTGTTGTGTTTTGGGTTTTATTTATAGTTTAATATGTAAGTTCAGAGATAGGGGGAGAGAGAGATTGATGTGTTACGCGTTATAAGGACTCTGTAGGTTTTGAGTGCATTTGACAAAGGAGTTTGATTTGGACAAAGATCTAGAAGCTTAATTTATATATTTATTTGTATCTCCCCATAAATCCACACTTCTAGTGAAGAGATTAGTTATATCATATACCATACATATTGGCTGTAAGATATAAAAAGATAAAACCTTTTTTTTTTTTTGAGAAAATGTGGTCAAAAAGATAGAAATGTATTCTATATTAACTACTACAACGATCTAATAATTATTACTATATTTTAACTTGAATATTTTAAGTTGGTAATTAAGCATGAATAATAATTATATTTAATTAATATATCAAGGGTGTAACAATTTATCCAGAACTTGAAGTTTAAAGGGGCATAAAATTCCTTCTCTTTATTTCCTCTCCTTTTCCTTCTAAGATTCAATCGATTCAACAAATTATGTTTGATAGAGACAAGGGAAAATAAGAAGATAATGAGGGTGGGATAACAGTAAATAAAAACAAATGCTGTAACTGATTGTGAAGGGCTGAAAGTTTTCTTTGTGAGGTGTTTTTTCAACAACTGAGATTTTCAAAAAGAAATCTAGAAGTTCAAACAAATTTTGATTTCATGAAGGAGAATTCATGCGGATGGATCTATTTGGGACGTATTTATGTACTGAATTTTTTATTGTTATATACACAAACAAATATATAATATAATAATTAAACAAAATATGTATTTTATTTTCTCAAATTTTAGGTCATAGGTGATCAGGCCTTCTAAAATTCACTTAAATAGTATATTAATAAATTAGCCTTCAGAAAAAAAAAATTATGAAAATGTATACGTACTAAACAAGTTACTTTTGAAAAGAAGAAAAAAGAAACAAAAGAAAGAGAAAGGAGATACTAAGACTATCTGACTAGGTAAGCATTTCCAACAATATTTCCTTTTCTTATTCTTTTCTTGTCTCTATAGACTGACTAATACTCCAAAAAACACTCTATGCTTTTGTGGGTCCATCATGAATTCTAGATTTTTGAATAACGTTTTTTTATGAAGAAAGTAAAAAGTGTGCTAAATTATTGATAGAAATGAAAAAGAAAATGACAAAAAGAAAAGGAATGGTTTTTGGATTTGGGATTTGTATATGCAGTCTAAAACTAGTAAAAATATGAAAAGGTTTAAATGAATTAAAATTAAGCCCAACCTATATTCAGTTGGGCTTCATGGGGCGTCCAGATTTCCACTAACCTGGACAGGAAAGCCGTATTTTAAAATGCAAGGAACTCAATTCCCAATTCTAAAATCTCTTGTTAGGAAAAGGCGTTTAATTCCAGATTTGATAAAATTAGAAATTGAATTCTCAATGTTGGGGATTTTACACCGATTTTGAGGGAGGGTTTTTTCCTTCTATTCAAAAGAAAAAAGAGAGAAAGAAGGTCATAAGGTCTCCATGAATGGCGAGTGATACGAAGGACGATGTAGATCGACTTTTCTCTTGCTTCAAATTCGGCGTTTCTCCTCCACGTAAGCTCTCTCTTTATCAAAAAAGTATCTGTCCATTACCAAACTATGGGTTTTCAAAGTGTTTAATCTATTTTTTGTGAGGATGCTTCTTGTTCTTCCAATTTAATCAAAATTGTGGCTTAATTAAGCTCTCATTCAACTTGAATTTCCTCAAACAAACATAAATTACAAAAAAGGGAAATAAATATCTTGTACTAATGTATGCCTTTGGACTGTAGGTGCTTCTGTTGGGATCAAATTGCTAAATTGCAATCTCTATTCTTATTTACTTATCTAACTATTAGCATTTAGTTTCTATCTAATACTTTTAACAAGCTTCAATGTATGTTTTATCCAGAATCTGCATTTAGAGAGAGAAGAAACCACAAAGAGAGAATTAAAGGGGAAGCCTCTAAAAAAGGAATAACAAACACTTTACAAAACTGTGAAAAGCGAAGCCTTTCAAGCGATAAACAAGTATACTTCTTTTTCCATCCATTGTATAATTAAGTGTTAATTATTGCAAACTAGAACAAATTAAGGCCTAATTGCACACTCGAACCTCTAATTGCACACTCGAACCTTAAGTAGGGCTTAATTAATTAATTACAATTTCTTTTTAATATTTCAGAAAGGGGCAATTAATTCAACTGCAGTAAAACTGAAAAGTGGGAACAAGATATCTCAAGTTGTATTTTACGGATCTCCACAAGGCATTCCAGTCAAAAAGCCCACTCATTTATTAAGACTTTTAAGAGAAATTCGCCTCGATTTAAAAAAACAAAATGATTTTACACCAAGGTACCTAGTTTTATTTTTATTTTCTTTATATTATATTATTATACCTTATTTCACTGTTTTGATATATTTTTTCAAGCAACTTTCAAATAATACCTTAAAATTTTGATATATTTTGCGAATTAGAAAGTTAAACAAGGGGGTTGATGTGTATTTGAAAGCTAATTAGGGTTATTTGCGAATTTCTTATAAATATAATTATAAATATTGGTATAAGTATATTTTTTTGAAATATTTTTGTGTAGTAAAGAGATATGGGTTACATTTCCAAGGCAAGAAGAGGCGATTAGGTTTTCAAAAGCACATGCACAAACTTATGTGTTTAGTTATCAAAACCATTTGACCGTCAAAGGCTTTTTCTTGTTTCTTCATACCAACAATTTTGGACAAGGTCTTTTTCGTAATTTCATATCTTTCATTTTATTTCTCAACAATTTTGTAATTTGCTGTTTTTATGTTTTATTTAATGTTGTTTATCTGTATATTATTTTGATTCATTTTTGTAGTGTAATGTTATTATTTTAATTTTCTATTTTTTTAGGGTTGCCATGTCACATGTGTTTTGATCTGGATTTGAAAAGAAAATAAACTCAAACAAAAAATGAAGATGCATTATGCTAAGATTGTTATAAGTTCAACACAATTAAAAAATGATACAAATCTCAGAATAATTTATTTTAAATAGTTCTTACATTTAACAAAAGCTTATTTCAACATAATGAAAAAAAATCACACAAACCAACTTCAGCATACAATAAAGCAAGCAAACAAATACAAATTAACAAACAAATCACACACTTGAAACATAGAAAAAACAATAAATATAGAAAAATACAAACTGACCAAATGCCAAATAAAATTTCAGGTAGCTTCTCAATATAATTATCTGACGGTGATGGATGGGATATGCTCGACTTTGTGTTGGTCTTCATTTTTCACCCTCCTCTGGAATTCTTCTGGCATTAATATTATCTCTAAGGCATTAAGAGTCGGCACGTGTCGCAGATCTGGGAGCATTTTCAACCTTTGACATTTGGCTATTATGAGGTGGTTAAGCATGGGCATGGCCCCCTCCTCTATCTTCCATTCCTCTAATTCATCTGACGCAAAAAGTGTCAACATTTGTAGCTGAGGAAACCCGCCTCTGAAACAAATCATTTGCTTTCCTGTGTATGCAGAGAGCAAGAATTGAAGTACCTTAAGGCATTGCAGTTTCTCTAGTATTGGAGTACCTTAAGGAATTGAAGTACTCTCGAAGTGTGAGCTCCGTGAGATGCGGCGGAAACATATCAGCATTTAATGTCACATCTTCGAGCAGCCACTTCCCTTCTAAACGAAACGTTCGCAAAAGGTTATAACTCGCGAATGACCTCATGTCAATAATACGTAATGGGATGCCGTTTTCACTATCTATCTTAAGGTACACGAGGCAATTAAGCTTAGAAAGCAAAGTAACAGTTGATTTCCAAGAAGTAGTTTTATTTCTAAGGCTTAACCTAACGAGGCTGGGCATATTTAACAACTCTATTCCAGCGGGTTTCCAGATTTCCAGTGTTTCAAGAGTCTGGAGATATGGCAGGTCGGCCCGTGCTAACCCTCGTCCGAGACATTGGAGAATTGGCTGGCCAAACGGACCCGACACTACCAGATTTTCTACACCCTGAAGTTCTATTGTTTGGAGATTGCGCAAATGAGCAACAGGCAAATAAAACTCAGGCTCGAAATCGCAGTCAATGAGTGCCAAACATCTCAGGTGGGCCAGCCCCTTTAGACTGTTCTTCAAGCTCGATTGTTGTTTACCATTAAAACCACACTCTCGAACCATCAAAACTCTGAGCAACTTAAATTGGGAATCAAATGGTATCATCTTTCCAAAGAAAATTAAAGTGCGGACATTCGGTTTTGTATATTCGATCATTTTATTTTGGTCAAAGGAAGAATGTTTCCAACTAGAATCCCTTAATTGGAATGTTGCACGACGCGCATCGGTATTGTTCTCGAAATCAGCTCGCTTCGAGAAAACTTTTAAGAAGCTTTTTTGCTTAGCTTCCTGAATAGAGATTAAGCAAGAGATCATGCACACGGAAACGTTTGATGGAACCATTGGTCAGTGATCTCTCTAAATTTTGTATCATACACCTGCAAAGAATAGTATTTGGCTTTGACAAATTATGGATCAATAGAAAAAAAAAAAGAATCATTACTGGTCACATTTGTATGCAAATTTAAAAGAAAGAATATTCACTCTATTCATATTATTAGGGGCAGTGTCGGTTTTGTCTTTTTATAACATTTTAATGAAGATATGAGGTAAGGTCAGATTTGACTATTGTTGTGTCCTCCTCGGGTGGGTCAAAGAAATTAAGTTGAACTCGGACCTCAATTTGTAGTCTTGAAAATATAAAAAATTGGAGGACTTTTGTGCAAAAAGTGCATATAAAAGCACAACACAAGCTCCTGGGAGCTTTTTTGTGAGTGATATTTAGGGCATCTTCTCATTTTGCCAAATTGAAATGGGCAAGGAAAAGAAAAAAGACGAGAGGAGAGGAGAGGAAAAAGAGAGATCAGAACACAATATATATTCGGTTTTCTTGAAGGTTGTATAAATTATTAAATTTGTTTAGTGATATGTCGGTTTGGTACAACCGAGACGGTGGAAAATCTTCTCGGTTTCTTCTTTGGTTAGCATCTTTACCCTAAAGATGTTTGACGTATTGAAAACTCTACGAGAAAGTTTTTGTTCTTGTAATAGTGGAATGGTTAATTGAACCGAACCGATCCTATTCAGAAGGTTTCCTTAGTTGTATGCCTTTTGTGATGTGTTGATTGATCTTTTGCAAATTTTGTTATGTGGATAAGTGTTTGTGGTGTTAATTTTGATTTTGTTGAGTTAAAAGTAAATATTGTATATAAGGTGTTTGACGAAATTTCCAAGTGAGGAAAGTCGTTCAGTAAGTCTCTATTTCCCTAACAGCTACTTCTTGTTTGATAGTTTAATTCATTTTCCTCAAAAAAAAAAATTATTAAATGAGTAAATTTAACAAAAGAAAAGAAAGTGAAATGAAGTACTTACCAGAAGATGTTTACGTGAGAGAGGTCAAGAAACAATGCATATTTGAGTTGTTTCTTTCTAGACTGACTTCACTAAGTTATGTATAAAATTTTGAAAATCTTTTTGAGTTCTCCAAATTATACTTTGTTGAATACTTTTTTGAGTGTGGATTCTTCCAACCAACATAAAGATGTATAAATGGAACTTAGGAATATTTGTATGGATATCTAAGAGTATGTATAAATGGAACTTAGGAATATTTGTATGGATATCTAAGAGTAAGCGAGAAGAGAGTACACAAGAGCAAGTATGAGAGAGTGTAGTGTTGTAAATTATAGTTTTGTAATAATAAAATTAATTTGATATAATATTGCTTGGGTAAAATTCAAAATTTCCTTAGAATGGGCGATTTTATGGTTCAGCAAGTTACAAAGAGTAAGTTGGATCAAAGTAAATAAAAGGTTGCAAATTTTTTTGGTGCATTGAACATTTTTCTTAACAATAATAAATAGTTTTAATTATAATTACAAAATTTTCAAAAATAGAATATAAATAATAAAATTATATAAATTTATTTATAGATGGTGGTGGGATGGGCAATTTAGTATTTCTCAGAATGCAGATCACACATACTGCGAGGTAATGAAATAATAAAGTTGTCTCTAATATGTAAATTATGATATGTTCTTTATGTAAAACCCCAAAAAAGACAACTCACAGTAACAATAAATAAATACTACCTTTGAGCAAGTTCTTCTAGATACTTGTCGGCTATTTCCTCCATCGTACCCGGTTCATCACGAGGTATAAATCCTTCTGCGACCCATAGATGAATAATCAACTTAGCTTCGTATACCCAATCCTCGGGAAAGGAAGCAAGGTAAACGAAGCATGGTTTGAGATTAATCGGCAAATCCTCGTAGCTGGTGGCTAGAATCTTCATGCACTCATTTTCACCTCTTTGCCAATTCATAGTCGCTATCTCTTTATTCCAAGCAACACTGGTTGGATCTTTTGTTGATAAAAGACCGCCCGCAACAATTAATGCGAGAGGTAAACCACCGCATTTCTTTGAGATGGTTTTTGCTGGTTCGAGTAGATCATCAGGATAGCTTCCGTTGGCAATTTGGTTGACGTAAGCCTTTTTGAAGAGGAGGTCCAGGCTTTCTTCATCATTTAAATAACGGAGTTTGTATGGGTCATTTCTTGGGTCTGCTGCCTTTGCAGTTTCGAGAGATCTCGTCGTCATCAGCACACGGCTTCCATTCTTGACATCAGGTAACGCGCTCATTATTTCACTCCATACATCACCCGTCCAAATGTCGTCCAAGACGACTAAATATCTCTTTCGTTTTAGAACCTCCTTAATCTTAGGAATGAATTGTTCTTCCTCCTGTTCGTTCTCTGCTAGCTTGATCGAGAGCATGTCTGCCATTTTCTTCAAGAGATTAGGTATGTTAAACTCTTGTGATATGTTTAACCATACGCTAACCTCAAAGTGCTTCTTCACCTTTTCACTGCAAATAAATTAAAGATGTTGTACACATATATTGGTTTCTGGAAAATATTAAATTAGTTAAGTTATATATTCAATTTTTAACAATTACCCTTGGACGTCATGCAATATATTTAGTCGTGTATACGGTTAAGATAAAGGTTTATATCATATTCATACCAATAATTTTTTCTCGGGATTCAGATGAACCCAAATCCGAAACAGATATGGATGCAATTTGAGAATCACGAATACAGTCGAACACAATCCACATTCTGTTTGGATAATGAACATAGATATTTGTTGCACATAACTAATATTTATTCTATAACTCTCAGATATTTTATTTTGAGGACACCATAACTTTCAGATATTATTAGTACATAAAACATACCGAGGGTTTATATAAAAAAATAGATGTCTATTCCATGAAAATGATCAATCACCATAAAAAATGCATTGTATCTAAAATTACAAGTCTGTCTAATGAAATTCTTAAATGAATTAAGTAGGTAAGTAAGGTTTAAACTCGTCATAAAAAAAGTCCCCATCTACATAGGTCCTCATGATTATAGCCCAAAATTAAATGATACAAACCTTTGATATACTTTTTGGGCTAAAGTCGTCTTTCCAAGTCCGCCGATTCCAACGATGGACAGCACGGACCGCCTGGGAGTCCGTTCATCAAGAAGCAACTCGATAATAGCATTCCTCTCAGCACCAAAGCCGATAACATCTATATTATCTATCTCAGGATTAATTGGCCGCCTGACATGTGCAACCGTTGAGCTTTCTGGCAGATTTTCTATTCCATAACTATAACAAAAATAGTTCACATAAAAGTTATAATAGTCCTGTATAAAATTTTGCAACTTTTGGCCTTCCAAAGATAAAATATGTAGTTCTAGAATTTTTTTTTAAATGTTGAATTTGTGGTTTTTTGTGTTTAAATATTGATATATGGATAGAAAATTTCAGACAAAACAATAAATTAGCTTGAACCCAATAGGAAAGGAAACAATTTTAGAGCTTAAATTTTAAAAATATTATTAAACCAATTAACAATACCTTGCTCTACTTCGCTCGATCTCTCCAAGCATTGTCTGAATCTTGTTTATTTCCTTATTAAGTTTGTACAGGACAACCGGCTTTTTCAAAACCCTCCCAAGAGATCTGAAAGATCCCTTATTTCTCCCAAGATCGAATGTGTCGATAACATCTTCTATCAAAAAGGACACATCTCTCACATCTTTTATCCAGTTTTGGACTCTTTTGTCACCCTTTCTTCTCTTTGAATCAGCATCTTCTAGGAAAGACCCAATTCGTCTCATCTCACGCTCCACAAATTGAACCCTATCATTCACTCCGCACAATGTGATTGCTTCTTGGAGAGCTGCATCGCCCAACTAGAGCAACAACGAACTCACAGTGGAAGCGTCAACCATCTTTTACCCTCTTTTTGCTGAGTTTGGGGAAGTTTTTCTTTTATAGAATAATTTTGGAAAAATTGGTTGGACGAAAAGTGTGAAGCTATGGGCATGTTAATATAGAGGCTCCGATATTTGGTTGAGTCCACGTTCTCCTCACGTGCCTCGAGAATCACGGGGATCTATACCATATACATTATTTCATTGTTATATATTCTTTTTCCTTATAGAAACAATACAATAGACTAATTTATTAATATTATTTTATTTTTTTAATGATGGCTGGAAGTATACTAATTTATTATTGCTATATTCTATATTCTATCTTTTATAATATATATATATATATTACATTAAGATTTGTGCAATTATTACTATACTAACGAAATAATTAGTGTAAAATGTGACTATAGAAGAAATATTATTTTGTTATATTAAGATTTTAAAATATACATAATAAAAGTTTTTTCTTAATTAATAATAAATTTTAAAAAAACATCGTAGTACAAACCACAAACTATTTAGGGAAATGGTTTTACACGACGTAAAATATCACGACGAGCACGACTGCTGCATTGAATTGTACTCATCTATTTGCTCCATGAACCCAGCACATGTACATCATTACTCCCAATATCCTTTGTCTTTATGCACCAGGAGCACAAATGACTCATTTGTCTCCTGAAATCATTAGTTCTCTTTTTTTCAATTCAATATGTAGCTGTTTTAGATACCCAAATTGCACGCCTTTAATTATTAAAAAATATGTTATCACTTCCGTCATATCAATGCTAAATCACAACTGACCCAATCAGGTGGATAAGTCATGCAACACTCCCGTCAATGTCTCCCACCTTTTTTTTCTCCCGTAATACAACACTCCCGTCGAATCACATTGTGTGGAGTGTAACACTAGATAAATATATAGTGTTATATCACATTTATATACCGTTATAACAAATTTATATATTATATCTATATATTGTTATATTACATATTTGTACTTAGATATATAACATTTTTGTTTGAATTATATATTATTATATATATACTATTTTGTAGGAATTATACATTGTTATATCATATATATATATATATATATATATATATGTGTGTGTGTGTGTGTATATATGTATATATATGTATATATATGTGTGTATATATATATATACATATATATACATACATATATATATATATATACATACATATACATCTACATCTATATATAGGTATATATCTATATATAGGTATATATATGTATAGGTATATATACATATATAGGTATATATACAT